>VDFB02300433.1:0-49542 GCA_007258455.2 Sequoia sempervirens | reverse complement strand
ATTCTACCCCTAACCCTAACCCTAGCTCTAACTAAACCCTAAACCTAACTCTAATCAAACCCTAACCCAAACCTACTTGATTCATAATCCCAACCCTAACCCAAACCCTAATTGAACTTTAAAACTAACCTTAATTAAGTATTAACCCTAATTGAACATTTATTGAATAGTAGTCCTAATTGTACCATAACCTAACTTTGAACTACAGTTGAACTCTAATCCTAACCCTAACACTAATTCTTATCCTAATTGAACCTTAACCCCAACCCTAACCTTAACCTTGACCCTATTTGAACTCTTATTGAATTCATAACCTTAATTAAACCCCAACCTCATCCTCAATCCTAGCCCAAATTGAACATTAATTGAACCCTAAACCTAACCCTAAGTGAACACTAATCCTAATTGAACTCTAACTTTTTAGTTGAAAATATTAAAGTGCCTTATATTTTCCCATTCATTGTTATTTATCATTCAATTCCTAATAGAACTCCAAAAATTTATACTTTTATAATGTTTTGATACACACCTAATATTAAGGGTTTAGAGTTTAAGGGTTAAGGTTTAAGGTTTAGGAGTTAAGGGTATAGGGAAAGAGATAGAGAGAGTGAGTGAGAGAGACCTGAGAGAGGAGGGTAGGAGGGAGGAGAACTTGAGAGAGAGAGGTAGGGTTAAGGGTGGGGGAGGGAGATAAGAGTGAGTGAGGTGAGAGACACGAGAGAGGGAGGGGTAGGAGGGTGAGACTTGAGAGGGAAAGAGGGAGGGAGTGGGAGAGAGATACGAGCCGGTAGAGGGTTAAACGCAGAGGGTAGAGGTTTTAATGGTTTAGAGTTTAAGGGTTAAGGGTTTAAGGTTTACAGTTAAGGGTTTAGGGTTTAGGGTTTAAGGGGTAGAGAGGAGACACATAGAGGGAGTGAGTGAGAGATAGATAAAGACCTAAGAGAGGGAGAGGGGGTAGGAGGTAGGAGGTAGAGACTTGAGAGAGAGAGAGAGGGTAGAGGGTAGAGGATTTAAGGGTTTGGAGTTTAAGGGCTAAGGGTTTAGGGTTTAGGGTTATGGGTAGAGGGGAGAGAGATATAGGGAATCAGTCAAAGACAAAACCCAACCTTAGGATTTTCCCAATACCATAAAAGACTAGTAACATAAGATAGGATATGAAAGGAACATACGACAAGATAGGAAAGGATAGATTCAAAAGATGCAACATATTGTGTTGATATGTCCTTCAATCTTCTTAAGAAGATCCATGATCTTTTTATAAAGGAAATGACTTCATAGATGCATCAAGTTCAATTATGCATATTTTAAATAATGAGGAAGCATTTCAAGTTTTTATCAAACCCCTCTCACCATAACCCTATTGGACAATCACACATCACATAGGAAGGTGAGTTGTTAGGTCACCCACATATGTGACAGGTGGCTGTCCAATAAAGATAAAATGAGGATACTATGTGTATTTATTACACATAAAAAAAGAAGAGAAATGGTTGAATCAAGGTCATGATAAGTAGTATTGGGTTATAATACATATTGATGAGATTGCAATGCAATGTTATCAGGGATTTTATATGTTATGTGTTAAATCTGTCATAAACCCTTGAATACTTATGAATTTGACTCCCACAATGGATATATGGCATTGATCTAAGTTGTATGATTCAATATTTATTCATCTTTACCTAGAGCTTGCTAAAAATTGCAAATCAATGACCTATTTTATCTTGGGATTGTGTTGTAGTTATCTCATGCTCCAAATAGTTGATATTATTGATAAACAACCAATTCTATTTGGTCTTATCTTATTATGTTGAGCTATTAAATGAGATTATCTGTTATTGTTAATATTGTTTATGATATTGGTGAAGAGGTTGTAAACACATTAAGGGATCACCCTCCCGGGTTTTGTAGAGCCCAAAGTGTAGGAGGATTTTTTAAAGTCCTTATCAATTGGTCCAGGTCTTTCGAGTTGCCCTTTATTGGAATTGGAAATTCCATAGGTAGATTAGAAGACCAACCTAGTTACATTGTAAAACAAAACCAACACTTCCCTCTACCCTTAACCCAAAACCCAAAACCCTTAACCCTTAACCCCCCTCCCTCTATCTTTATTCCACTCCCTCCATCTCTCTCTCTCTCTCAAGTCTCTCCATCCCTGCCCCTCTCCCTCTCTTAGGTCTCTCTCAGCCCTTAACCCTCCCTTCCTTTATCTCTCTCTCTCAAGTCTCTCCTCCTGGCACCACTCCCTCTGCAGGGGTCTCTCTCACTCACTCACTCCCTCTATCTCTCTTCCTCTACCCTTAACCTAAACCCTTAAACCCTCTACCCTCTACCCTTAACCTCTCTCCCTCTATCTCTCTCTCACTCCCTCCTCTCTCTCTCAAGTCTTCAATATCCTACCCCTCTCTCCCTCTCTTAGGTCTCTCTCTCACTCCTCCCTCCCTCTATCTCTCTCCTTAACCTAAACCTAAAACCTAGGCCCTTAGCCTTAAAACTCTCTGCCCTTAACCATTGTACTCTCTATCTCTCTCCTACTCCTCCTCTCTCTCTCCCTTTGAATCCTCTATCTCTCTCCCTCTGCCAATAACCCTAAGCCATAACCCTTAAACCCCAAACCCTTAAACCCTCTACCCTCTACCCTCTCTCTCTCTCTCAAGTCTCTCCTCCTACCCCTCTCCCTCTCTGGGTCTCTCTCTCTCACTCCTCTCTATCTCTCCTCTACCCTTAGCCCTAGGCAAGCCATTTAACCCTTAAACTCCTAAACCCTTAAACTATCACCCTCTATCTCTCCCTGCTCCCTCCCTCCTCTCTCTCTCTCCTCCTAAATCTCTCCTCTACCCGCCCAACCCTTCAAATCCTCTACCCTCTATCTCTCTCCCACTCCCTCCCCCCCTCTCTCTCTCTCTCAAGAATCTCCCTCCTACCCCCTCTCCCTCTCTTAGGTCTCTCTCTCGCACTCACTCCCTCTATCTCTCTCCCCTCTGATGGAACTTTATATTTTTTCTCCTTATGTTCATGATTTCATATCAGCCCCAACCCTAGTGACCAGGAACCTTTTAGATTAAAATGTTTTGCAAATCATTTCTTGGCCACTTTCTATTCATTGTGTCAAATTTTGGGTTTCAATCCTGGTGCGGTGATGCCTATTGCATACATGTTCATGGGGGTGCAAATACAACACCCTAACTTCTTTGTGACATATGAATTTGCTTCTTTCTTGGCTGAGAGGATACATGAAGGGTTGTCAAATTTGTAAAAAAATGATACCAACACTCAATTCTTCTAGTGTTCTATGTTGATGCATATGTTCTTGTTCAAGAATGTTGACTTTTTCTCTGAAAAGATGGAATTAAGGCAATCGGTTGATGGAGAAAGATTTCCAGTACATTATGGGTTGTGAATTTATTTTGCAATAAGGAAAGCACCAGTTATGTGCAATTTGATAATTTCTTTGCTTCTAGATTAAGGGCTAGATTGATGGTGAATGTACCTAGGATCCCTGATGAATTACATGATTTCCTCAAGCCAAAAGGGAGGAAGCCAGAATTGAAAGTTTGCCATAATTGGGGTGACATTATCCTATACCTAGTTAGGACTATTTTGAGAGTATATGTTTTTCAAGGAACCCCCATATACTGCCATACAATGTGCCACCAAGAGTGGGGTTTGTAGAATTCATGTGGAAAATAGGTTGTATCCATGAGGACAACCTCACAGGGAGGGGTAAGGGAACATTTCCCCCTCATTATATAGTGGTGTCTGATTTTGCCTTTTCAAAAGGAGGTTGGGTGCATTTTGAGAAATTCTTTGATGATTACCATTTGAGGTGTGGTCCAAACTGAAAACATGATCCTGAGGGTTTCTTTTCCCTTTTCAGACAAAGAATAAAGGTTAGAAAATTTGTGCATGAGTTCAACTTTCCTGAGGATTTAATCATAAATGAATTTGATCTAAATAAGCAGGAGTTGAATAAGGAGAAATAGATAGCGTATGATAAGCTATTAGATATTGTGCATAAGATAGATCTAAAGTATGATCCAGTGTTGGAGTTCAATCTATACCATAAGAAGATTGAATTTCTAATGGAGAACTTCAAGGAAATTATGGGCACATTGAGGACCAAAAAGATAAATTTAGAACTGAGTCTGGGTGTATAGGAACAAGTTGCTAGGCCAATTAAAACAAGGCCAACCTACTAGCCTACAGAAAGGTGGCCTATTTACGGGAGGAAAAAGGATGATAGCAGTGATGAAGAGGAAGTGGACAAAAAAGGAAAGCAAATAATGAAGTTTCCTTCACAACCAGGTCCAAAATTCAAAGTGCCTGGAGAAATTAAAATCATTGATTTAGAATCATCACCACCATCCGAGCTAAGCCCTAAAAGACAAATAATTGATCAACCACAAGAGGATCTGATGGATTAAATTATTGTTACTGATCAAGACATGCAAGTTGGTATGCCTTCCCCTCCTAGGTCAACTAAATTGGTTCTATCTAATTTAGATATGAAAGGCAAAAGTGTACAAGATGCAAGAATGAAAGCATGTAAGGAGTTTCTAGATGACAATATATTTGTAAAAACTCTTGTATCCTTGCAATTGGTATGGAGGGTAAAATTTGAAGAATATCAAGAGAAATGTAAGAAGAGAAGAGAACTAAGGCCTGACAGGTTAGACGAGGATAATGATGAGGTAAAAGCTGAATTAATGGAGGAATTTAAGAACATCACTCCTGAAGAGGGAAGAAGACTGGTGAGTCAGGATGGTGTGTTGATTTTACTTGAATGGGACATTGCAGATGTTGTAGAATTTAATGCTATTTTAAAGTCCAAGTATCCTTTGAAAGACTCTAAAGAAGAAGTCAAGGTAGCATTGCAAGATTCTGCCTTCAGTGAGGAATATGAAACTTTGGCAATTTGGGTATTGACCCCTCAAGGAAGAAAGCCAAATGTTATGGATATTAATCCAAATTTTAGAGGAGGATTAATAATAAAGAGAGCTTCAGAGACCTCAACCACTGAGGCCACTAATTTGACTATGAATGTGGCTAAATTGGCCCAAAAGACTGTTGAAAAGAAGAGCCTAATGGAGAAGTATAACCTTTTGATATTGAGGAATACAACAAGATGCAATAGAAGAATGTTGAGTTGTAGACTGAGGTGGAAGGGTTTAGGTATAAATAGATTGGGGAGACATCAAGTGCTCTAGGGACTAGTACATTACCTACCATAGCAGGGTCAGTGCCTCCTGCTTCTCCAATTATTTCCACACCAGGGTCTCCCAGTCAGAATCTTTTGCTCACCCCTCCTTTAGAATAAATTGATGAAGAAATAGAGTGCTCTGTTGATCCTAAAAAGAAGCAACTCTTGCAAAGAATTGATGAATTGCAGACATCATTGAAGGTAAGTGAGGAGGTATCTCTTTCAAAGCAAAAGTAGATTGTTACTACTGTCTTGAGGAATTTAAATGAAAAGGTTGATAGTAAATTTCTACCTATACATTTTTTATATTCTTTTTTGTTAGATGCAATAAAGAATATTGATAGGGACCAGGAAGTAGTGATACCATTGATTGAAAATTTGATCCTTAGGGCCAGTGGTTTGGATGTCATGTATAAGGTTTCAAGGTTTGATACAAATAATAGACCCCAATCATTAAAGCCTACTCAAGTGTTAGTTAAATCATTGCAAGGTTTTTAGAACCTACCAGATGATTTGAGTAGGAAGATCAGGGATTTGGTGAAGAATTTTAATGATTGGGGTAACACATTGTTACCAAATATAATTGATGAGCACGGGAAAGTCAGGTCACTCCAGCAGTGGTAGGATCAAACAAGTGAAGTCATCAATGATCAAATTAAATTAATTTGTGATGACTTAGATTATGACTTGTTGGTGAGTTGTATGGATAAAATCATTAGTAATTGCTCATTTTTGGAAGATTTTGAAAGAGATGCAAATCAGGTAGCGGTAAAATTCACACCTTATAATGCCAAGGTGAATGAGGTGATTAATTTTGACTGGCTGAGTGATGAAGAATACCAGAAATGGGTAACTAAATATTTGACTGAGGAAGAGTAAAAGGAATGGACTACTAATAGGTGGTAAATTGGATGTTGCGGTTACAACGGTTTCCATTTTTTCTTTGATGGCATTCTCAGTGTGGGTTTCTTGTGGTTTTTTGTTATTGCATCAAATTTTCTTAGCTAACATGATGAATATGAATATTATCTAAGGTGATGGCTATTGTAACAATTTTTGGAATATCACCAGGTGTGCCAACTGGTTGGTGACATTTGTACTTACTAGCCTGATGCTTGTTTTCTCCTTCATTTTCTATAAGAAGGATTTCAAGGCCAGAAGTACGGGTTTGCAAGTTAGATAATTTTTGGTAGAGTCTAGGTGAAGTTGCAGAGCAAATTGTAAAGTCTAATGGTTTTAGAGAGAAATACAATTTAGGTTCTAAGTTATTGTGTAATTAGTTTTGAATTCATGGGGATTTAATGTTGTATAACAGTACTAGCATTTGAGTTGAAATGATAAATTCAAACTCATGTCTCTCCACTGTACATACATATCCAAATTTTGAATAAGATGACTAAGGGTTGTTTCATTCATCTCACTATTGTGGTGTGTATAATCTTTATTTTAGCTTTAATTCAAGGAATTAATTAAAATGTTTGAATGGGATTATAGGTGGATATGTTCTGTATAAGGATTTGATAAGTAGTATTGGGTGAGAATGCATACTGATGAAATTGTAATACAATATTGTCAGGGATCTTATATGTTATGTATTAAATCTATCATAATCTTTTAGATGCTTATGAATTTGACTCCTGCAATGGATATATGACACTAATCTAAGTTGTACTTATTTGTGTAGCTCAATAATTGTTTGTCTTTTCCTAGAGCTTGTTACAAATTGCAAATTAATGACTATATCTTACTATGGATTGTGTTGTAGTGACCTCATGCTCCACATAGATGATATTATCATGAACAAAAATTTTTATTCGATATTATCCTATTGTGTTGAACTATTCAATGGGATTATCTGTTATGTGTTAATGTTGTTTATGATATTGGTGCAGAGGTTGTAAACACATTAAGGGATCACCCTCCTGGGTCTTGCAGAGCTCAAAGTGTAGGAGTCTTTTTAAAGCCCTTGTCAGTTGGTCCAAGTCCTTCGAGCTTCCCTTGATTGGAATTGACAATCCTATAGGTAGATTAGAAGACCAACCTAGTTACAGTGTAAAAAAAAAACCAACACCCTCTACCTTTAACCCTAAACCCTAAACCATTAACTCTTAAACTCTAAACCCTTAAACCCTCTACCCTCTATCTCTCTCCCACTCTAAACTTTAAACCTTTCCTTGTATTCTTTTATAATTTTCATTATTCTTATTTATTTTACACTTACATTTACAAATACACATACATATGCATTTACTGTTTTCATTTATTTCCCATGTAGTTTAATAGTTTGATCAATTTCATATTATATGTGTTGAAGACTTTAGAATTTCAATTACAATGATTTATAGATATGTTGTATCTATAACGCTACAAAACCATATGCTCTTTGCATTTACACTTGCATTTAGAAATACACATTTATATACATAGATATAGATTGATTTAATGATATGTTGCATTTATTGTTCTAGGAGAGCATCCAGTAATTGCATTTACATTTACATTTAAAAATACATATACATACATACATATATATATGTGCATGTGTGTGTGTGTATGTATATCATTTATATTCAGTGTTCAAAAACAATCTATTAAGTCTGCACATAGATAAAAATTCATAAAATTAGATCTTCCATACATGTTTTGTTGAAATCTAGGCTTGAACCTCTCATCTCACATGTTTTTCTTCACAAAACTCTTGAGGACAACATCTATACCTTCTTTATTTCTCATCCTACAATGTATTCATGCATCCTACAATTACAACAGTATCCATGGGGCCTCTTACACAAGCTACAGTAATAAAAAAAAGTGTAATATTCCCTTTATATCATGTTTGGACTACAAAACCCTCGACAATAGGGTAACCGGGCTGTATGCAAAGAAATGAAAATTTCTAACTCAAATCAATCCCTTAAACCCTTAAATCAGATTCAAATCAAAACTAACACATATCGTCATGACCTTGAATTGATTTCAAATCAAAATATGGCTGCATGTGACCGTACAGTGCTGCATAATAGGAAAAATATAGAAAGTTTGAAGAAAAACACAGATTTTTGAATGTCAAGAGCTTGAATTTTAAATCATCAACCATCAACAACCATTACACTGATCACTTTATGCCTTTTAAAGGCCTTTACATGTCAACCATAGAATAACCACCTCTACAACTGACTTTTTAATCTTTTATGATCACATGCAACATAAAACACACTAATTTTAAGGTTGTTAACATAACTATTGAAATATTTTAATTTTTTGACCTTTCAAACATTAAAAAGTACATCATTAAATTAATTATGTAATGGCATAAAAATTAAAAACATCATGAATTAATTGTGTAACCACATAAGTCAAATATAATTCTATCAAGAAATTAATATCAAATAGATAATATAATCGTATAACTCATACATTTCAATGTCATTGATCTTATTCTTCATCCAACTCTTTGTCTGTATCATCCAATCCAGATTTGACATTGTAAAGATTGGTCATGTAATTATCATCATCATCAATATCAGTTTTGATAATATCATCATCCACACAGATATCATCTTCATAAACATTAACTTCTACATCATCATGATCTAGTTCCTCCTCTTTGACATCTTTGTCAGGGACATCATCAACTAACTGTTGATCCTGATCATCATCTACATCATCTTCTAGTTCTTCAGTATCTTCTTCCACCACATTATACTTTACCAGCCTTCCTCTTGGATCATGTCTAACAACAAATGACCAACCCAGTTTACTTGGAACCTTTGAGTAAAATACCTGCTCACATTGGTTTGGAAGAACATAGGGCTCATTTCTAGCTTGCTCGATCAACCTTGTATTAACCATGGTAATTCCATTACCATGTTCAATAATAGTTCTCTTAGGATCATTTTCATTCAATCATAGCCTATACCATGTAGGATGATGAACAAAATTAATTTGAAGGACTTAAAGTCACACTCAAGTATATCATCCAAAATCCCATAGTATCGATTTTTTGAGAATTTTGGATGTATGCCGTTTCTAGATAAAACATTAGTCACCTAAAAGACTGCAGTTATACTAGAATCATAATTTTTTTCATGTCATCCAACATTTTGATTAGAAATTTATGACCATTGCACCACATAGCCTTGTGGTGTTTCACCTACAATATGTCAAACATGTAAAAATTATTTCAATATTGTCAGTTGATAAACATATTTATTCTTTTAGGAATGTATGCAAAGAAAACAATCTCAACATATATATACATCAATATAATTGAAAATAATTAAACAATATGGGTTATTAATATATTTATATGTACCTGTTTATCTCTTAAACCATATGTTAAATCAATTTCCCTTTGTGTAACATTGGAATCTCCATTACGATGAGCTTCTTTAACCAATGAAGCCACACCTTCCCACGTTAATGCGCAACCAGATTGTTGACATCGTTCAATCCATACCGTCATCCAATCAAGATTGTTGGTAACATACAAATGTAGTGTATCCCACTCTCGACTAGCTGTATAAAAAAAATTGAAATTCACAAACGACATATAATTAGTTAAATACCACAGTATATGACCTTAATTTATAATTGATGTATATTGAAGATTAAAAATTAAATATGTAGAATATACATAAAAACCATATGTAAAATATATTCCAATTAATCTCCATGACCATCTTATAATTACCTCTCACTTTCTTCAATCTACTTTTCCCCATCAGCTACTCCCCTTCGAATTTGTTAATGGAGTTAGGATCCCAAATGTGATCTACATGGATCTTTGCTACAAACTTAGGAAGATATTCACTAATGTATACCATGGTTTGATATACCATATATCCCTCCATGATAGAACCCTGAAGATGTGCTTTTTGTCTAACCAAAGCCTTTAAAAATTTCAAGTGCCTCTCAACCATTCACATTGACCTTATGTGTATAGGTCCACACAATTCAATCTTCTCAACTTGGTGTATGAGGTAGTGTTCTTGTGCATTGAAAAATGTCGAAGGTAAACACTTTTTCATTTCACACATTAGACGAGAAATTTTTCTCTTCCAATAATTTATATCTTCTTTATGAATTTCTTTAGATGATAGCCATCTACAAGTGATTCAAGGTGCAAATATATTAACAAGATTTGACAAAAATATATAGTATATCACATAACAAGTAAAACAAATGACAATTATAATATGTATACGATGAATTAAATAAATATCATTACTTACCTCATATATTTTCCAAGATCATATATAACTTGCTTGACATTGTTGTCAAAGTTGTCTGGGAGAGATAGAGGTAGAACATACTACAACAATTATAAAATGATCTTTTCATTATTTTTCCAAAAGTAGTAAACACAATACACTGAAAAGTATATGCATTATACAAGTGTATATAATATACTAGAATAATTACCTTAATGAAGGTATGCCAATCATGTGTTTTCATCCATGACCCAAATTCACCTTTCTTTGTTATTATATTATTTATGTTCGCAACAAATCCTGTGGGAAATCAAATTTTTTGTATGACTTCTTTTATAGCATTGTTTTGCTACTCTGTTAATAAAAAGGGAAGGTCACTTATATTAATTTGGTCTTCATCGCTATTTAATTGAATGACATTTTTCATTACATGATTGGCTTCCTGAATGTCACTACAAATTTTGACAATTTTTTCTTTGTCATATCTTCTATCCAATATTGTCCATAATGTTTTTGTTATATTATTTCTAATATGCATTGTATCAAACAAATGCACAATTTGTAGCTTCTCATAGTAGGGCAACCTATTAAATTGTCTAGAATAAATTTTTAATCCCTGCGGAAGCCGACCATTAATGCCTTGATGACCTTCATGAAGCATATAAGTTAAATAAATTAACAACGACAATCATTGTCAATTACAACATGAGTAAACACAACACAATATAAAAATATAAATTCAAAACATATCTTATATGATAGATAAACAATTTGATCTAATGTATAACCTTGACGATTAATTTTATTATATTCCAACTTCCATAGGTGAGGTGTCATTCTTCGTGGTTTTGATGTAGTCTCCTCTTTCCCATTGAAAAAATATTTTTCAATAGTTTGATACTTATGATTTCTATGGAGGAAGTGTCTATACTTATGAAACACCTGCTTTCCTAATCTTGTTGAATGACGAGATTTCATTTTTGGACTACAAATTGGACATGCAATTTTTTCCTTTGTTTGAAGACCTGGAAGATCATATATAATTGGATTAAATATGCCAATTTTTATAATTATATATAATGATTAGATTATTTTAAAAATATGCATGATATCTACTTCATCAAATTAAATATTGTTAAAGTATAGTCAAACGTTATAACAAACCACAAAAATCTATTAGCCCTAGAGCACCATGAATTGTCCATGCAAGCATTGTATGGAATTGAAATTGTCTTTGTCCTATTGGTTTAGAGATGTCATACATAGTGACACCATTCCATAACTTTAGTAACTCATCAATAAGAGACTCGATATATACATTCATATCTTCAACTTGGTACTTACCTAGTTGAACAAACATAAATGTTACATAATTATTATAACCATTTTACGACAATATATATAAATTAATGTACATGAATATTGAATGAAAAAAATATGTCATTATGCAACAAATAAGAAAAATGAGATGCTACTACGTTAAAGAAAATTGATGTAAACAAATACCTAAAACAATCATTGACAACATTATGTGCTCCCTCTTTATTGACATCCATGGAAGAATGTTATTGTTGATAACAAAAACAAACCACACCGAGTAAATAGATCTCATCTCTCCAAATGGATTGATACCGTCTGCTCCCAATAAAAGCCTGAGATTACGAGGTTCTTCTTTAAAGTGTGGCCATTTTTCCTCCATGTCCCTAAATGTAGAACCATCTACAGGCATTCGAAGAATGCCATCTCCACTTCTATTTCATGTATGGTAATCCATAAATTGTGCTAAGCTTTCACATCTAAATAATCGTTGCATACGTGGAATAATGAGAATATAACGAAGAACCTTGCGAGACACTTTTTTTGTTAGTTGATCTGTTTGATATCTACTGATGTGACATTTCAGGCATTTTGTTGCAAATTCTTATTGTTTATGATATATAATATGATCATTGGAACATGCATCTATTGCTTGATACTCCATTCCGATATCTTTCATAATGACAGATAAATCTTGGTATGAGCGAGGTAAAATATTTGATGGTGGTAACAAAAATTCACCAATCAATCTACACCAAAAAATAATTTGTTAATATAAAAAATATTAATGGTACATATTTCATCATTTATTTACTAGTGATGAACTAACAATAATTAAAATAAATGAAAAAAATGACATATATGACATACCTTAACATTTGTGAGATTGTTATGTTTGATAAATTATTCATAACCTTCAAATTAAATAGCAACAATAATATAGAGAGAAGAGTTGTTTGGGATCCTTCATAAAGGGGCTTGTATGCCTTCTCAAGTACAGGTAAATAATGAACATCATCAAAGTCATCTTGATCATCATGATCAACTTTTCCACTAAATATGTCATGGATTAACATATTCGTATCATCATCTTTAACTGTGTTTTCTGACACATGATCATCTTCTTCCATAGGATCATTAACTTCATCTTCGATATTCACAGCTTCATTTTCATCCGCTTGCAAAACCACATTCTTTGGGTCGTGATAATCCATATTATTTTCCTTAGAGCACCCCACCTTTATAATAATGATAGACACAAATAAACCATGATCATGATCAAGTGATTATTCTGGGATAATCCAATATTAGAATAATTACCTTAATAAAGGTATGCCAATCATGTGTTTTCATCCATGACCCAAATTCACCTTTCTTTGTTATTATATTGTTTTTGTTCACAACAAATCCTGTGGGAAATCAAATTTTTTGTATGACTTCTTTTATAACATTGATTTGCTGCTCTTTTAATAACCAAGGAAGGGCACTTATATTAATTTGGTCTCAATCGCTATTTAATTGAATGATATTTTTCATTGCATGATTGGCTTTCTGAATGTCACTACAAATTTTGACAATTTTTTCTTTGTCATGTCTTCCTTCCAATATTGTCCATAACGTTTCTGTTATATTTTTTTCGATATGCATTGTATCAAAAAAATGCACAATTTGTAGCTTCTCATAGTAGGGAAACCTACTAAATTGTTTGGAATAACTTTTTAGTCCCTGTGGAAGCTGACCATTAATGCCTTGATGACCTTCATGAAGCATATAAGTTAAACAAATTAACAAAGACAATCATTGTCAATTACATGAGTAAACACAACACAATATAAAAATATAAATTCAAAACATATCATATATGATAGATAAACAATTTGATCCGATGTATAACCTTGACAATTAATTCTATTATATTCCAACTTCCATAGGCGAGATGTCATTCTTTGTGATTTTGATGTAGTCTCCTCTTTCCCATTGAAAAAATATTTTTTAGTAGTTTGATACTTATGATTTCTATAGAGGAAGTGCCTATACTTATCAAACAATTGCTTTCCTAAACTTGTTGAACGACGAGATTTCATCTTTGGATGACAAATTGGACATGCAAATTTTCCCTTTGTTTGAAGACCTGGAAAATCATATATAATTGGATTAAATATTTCAATTTTTATAATTATATATAATGAATAGATTATTTTAAAAACATGCATGATATCTACTTCATCAAATTAAATATTGTTAAAGTGCAGTCAAACATTATAACATACCACAAAAATGTGTTAGCCCTGGAGTATCATGAATTGTCCATGCAAGCATTGCATGGAATTGAAATTATCTTTGTCCTATTGGTCTAGAGGCGTCATACATGAAATTGACACCATTCCACTTAACTTTAGTAACTCATCGATAAGAGGCTCAATATATACATTCCTTATCTTTAACTTGGGTACTTACCTAGTTGAATAAACATAAACATTATAATTATTATAACCATTTTACATAGTATATATATAGAATTAATGTACATGAATATTGAATGAAAAAATATAAAGTCATTATGCAACAAATAAGAAAAATGAGATGCTACTATGTTAGAAGGTGATGTAAATAAATGCTTGGAACAATCATTGACAACGTGTAGTGCTCCCTCTTTATTAACATCCATGAAGAATGTTATTATTGATAACAAGCAGTACGAGTGAAATAAATATCATCTCTCAGATGGATTGATCTGATGCTCCTAATGGGGAATTGTAAAGTTATGAGGTTCTTCTTTAAAGTGTGTATTTTCCCTCATATCCCTAAATCACGGGAACTATCTACAGGACATTTGAAATGTCATCTCACTTCTATTAGTGCATGGTAATCCATAAATTTCTCTAAGCTTTCACACCTAAATAATCGTTGCATACGTGGAATAATGAGAATATAACGAAGAACCTTGTGGGACACTTTTTTTGTTAGTTGATCTGTTCGATATCTACTGATATGACATTCCAGGCATTTTGTTGCAAATTGTTGTTGTTTATGATATATAATATGATCATTGAGATATGCATCTATTGCTTGATACTCTATTCCAATATCTTTCATAATGGTAGATAAATCTCGGTATGAGAAAGGTAAAATATTAGATGGTGGTAACAAAAATTCACCTATCAATCTACAACAAAAAAATAATTTGTTAATATAAGAATATTAATGGTACATATTTCATCAGCTTTATTTACTAGTGATGAACTAACAACAATTAAAATAAATGAAAAAAATAATGACATATATGACATACCTTAACATCTGTGAGATTGCTATGTTTGATAAATCCTTCCACTTAACCTTCAAGTTGAACAACAACAATACAACAGAGAGAAGAGTTGTTTCAGAGCCTTCATAAAGGGGCTTGTATGCCTTCTCAAGTACAGGTAAATCATGAACATCATCATCAAAGTCATCTTTATCATCATGATCAACTCTACCACTAAATGTGTCATGGATCAATGTATTCATACCATCATCTTCAATTATGTTTTCTGGCACATGATCATCTTCTTCCATAGGATCATTAACTTCATCTTCAATATTCATAGCTCCATGTTCATCTGCTTGCAAAACCACATTCTTCAGGCCGTGATAATCCATATCATGCAACCTAGGTCTCCCACCTTTATAATAATGATAGACACAAATAAATACCATGATCATGATCAAGTGATTATATATAAAAAATGTTAAATGATATAAACATTTTAAAATTCCAATCCAATATAAAGAAGCACATAATTAACAACACCCAGGTGGATAATAATCATACCTTCAACATGACCATGTTGCCTACAATGTTTCTTAGTTGTTGTGATTAAAAGTCATCTCATCTTTAAGCCCTTGCAATTATTGCAAGGACAATAACATTTCTCATTACCCTTTCTTTTCAATCTAGCCTACAATCTATCAAGTGTCTCTTCATTTTGATCTAGACTAATATTATCTAACATAATTTTTCTTTACCAAGCTTGACTATTTAGATCTTCAAAAAATATCAAACTCACACTCCAATAATTTTTATTCATAGACAGGTAACATAATCTAATAATTCTGATATTTTACACCAAAAAAATTTGGCATGCAACCACCCCTGCAAAAGAGAAGATAGTCTAAAGCTAATGACCCCAAAAACACTTTAAAATGCTAATTCCAAAACTTATTAAATTCTGATTTTACTATGATTTCCAACTGTTAAGACTCCTAAAATCAGAATATTGAACTTGATCACAAACTTTCTACAACAATGGAGGTACTTGAGCTGAAGTAGGCAGTGACACACATTCCTAAGGAGCAACAAATTAGGAATCATAAATTTTGCTAATGTCAATGCAGTTTATCTTTTTTAGTTAAAGATGCAATGTCACTTCTTATGATGAAGGATTATCCTTGGGGCCCTCAACGTGAGAAAGCCCTAATCGCACAAGGAAGCACACACTAGCAGAATTTGAAAAATAAATGACTAGGTGACAAACTTTTAGTCACAACAACCAAAAATGACTAAATTCTACTCATTTTTTGCAACTCAGTTATAAATGAGTAAATAAATTACTAGTTTGGTCATTGATTAAAAATTATTTAGTCACACAAAATACAAAATGGCTAAATAGTTAGTCATTTTATTTAGTCACAATCCATTTGAATAAAATCATTTAAGGAATCAAGAATATAGCCTTAAAATACTCTAAAACTTTAATAAACATACCCCTAAAACTTTTGTCAAAATCTTATTTTCAAAGCATTAATACGAGGAATGGAGTTTTTCATTTTTAATAAACATACTCCTAAAACCTTCGTCAAAGGCATTTATTTTTCCAAGCATGAGGCGAAATGGAAGTGTTTTCGTAAAGAATAACAGAGAACGGTGAGGAGATGTGCATGAAAGGAGACATATGATTCATTACTGCTTATCTTATTCCTGCTCTGTTTAATAGATCTTACATTGTTTCTGCTACTATTTGTAATCTAGGTATTTAATTGACATATATTTGCATAATCTCAAATTCATTCAAAGGCTTTTGAAGTATCAATGTATCCTATATAGGGTTTAGAATGATTTATTTTAATTAAAAATTAAATAAATATTGATGTATTTCCTTGTAATTAGATAATGTGGAGATCTCCTAAATCTGCCCTAGCACACTGTCCTCTTTCGCACTGTGTTCATTACTCCAGCTACTAGGGTTTTGTATTTGACATCTTTAATATCTTCATGATAGTGGCTTTTAAATAGATCTCAGTCTTTGCTTTAATCCACCTTCAATCTCTTCTAAGAGCGTTGTCTTAAGCTAGACTACATAGTATGCATATAAAGCAAGTCTTTCATACCTGCCATTGTTCCAAACCACCACTCACTGCCTTGCTTAAAATGTTGCCTCCATAAGCACAATAGCATGTTTTAAAATCATGGTTACCAGTGATTGACCATTAAAGGTCACCACTTTTATCAAGATACAATGAGATTTGTCTTCAAACTCAAGGCATTATGTAAGATAACATTGTGTTGTTTTATTTAGTAATGTGATTTTATTTTCTTGCACATTTCTTGCTTTGCTAACTTCCTTTAAAATTTGGGCATTGCACCCTCGGCAATCTCGACAACTCACTCACTATCACTTGAAGATTCTTGTCATGAACATCATTCTATAAAACCAATCTATGCCCTATAGACTACCTACTTACTACAGGGGACTCATTGTTTCATGGTATTGTAGTTCTTAAGATCCTTCAACCTTATTGACACTACTTCACAGTCCACAAGGTATTATTCACTATTCTTCCATCTTTGATGAGTCTCAAAACACTGCTCAAACATGCAATCCACTACCTCCATTATACATTAATGGCTAAGAAGAAACATTGAACCTATGATTACCACTGTTACTTCATTTGGACAGTCATTCCCTGATTGCATTTTCCTTGTCTAACACTACCAAAAGCATTTGAAAAACCCTTAAGGTCAGCAAAGGGGTAAGGAAACTCATTATTAAAATCTCCACTTTACTATGCAAGGTTTAGACTTTGTATCTTTTCTTAACCTCTTTGGCTGTCACATCTCAAGTAGCTGTCATACTCTTCTGATAGATTACGTTTACAAATGTCACTAAGCTACATGAGTGTGCTTACATTATTGGCTACAATCTTTAGATTGCAAGATTTTGTTATTGCTTCTAATGTCTCAATCTTTATGGTATTGCAACCTCACTAATCCGCTATAGTTATTGTTTATGTTTCTATGGAGGCCTAGGGTTTGTACCCTAATCATGCTCTTACCAATACTTCTATTGGTATTAAAAACAACCTTAAATCTTGGGTCAGAAAATTAGTTGTCTTGACAAAGTTGTGGTATGATCTTTGATTGTATCCTAGAGTGTGTAGGAAGCTTGTGTTTGATCATTAAGGTATGTAAACCTGATCAGGGAAATGTATCCTATATAGCATGGGTCTTGCTTTAATACTTTTCATAATGGTTATTAGCAGATCACATTATTATAGTTTGCGGTAACCCAAGATTGCATTCAAGTATGTAACAAACTTGGTTTGTAGTTTAAGCTATACACTTTTAAGTAACATTCATAAGGTTTAGAAAATCTTGATCACTCTCTAGAATAGCCCATTAAACATGGGTTGTGCTTGAATGTACTACATAATTGATATAACACAACCACTCTGCATATCAACTAGAGTTATAGGCTCTTTATTGCAGCAAGAGGTAATCACTCTTCGATCATGCTATAATTACATCCTAACCTGTTAAACTTGAGACAACCTGAATGCACCCAATGATGATTGACAACTACATTATACAACCTGAATTAACTACATTATATGAGTGCCTCCATTTATATCACAACATAGCCACATTAAACTTGGGTCATACATGAATGCATCATGTATTTGTTATAGCACAACTGTGCCACATGACCAATATAGTTATGGATCACATAATTATAGTTATGAATCTGTTCCTCCGTTGTGATCTTATGGTGATTCCACACAACAAATCTGGACATGAAATTCTCAAAACCCTTAACCTCTAAAAATGAAATCTGATGAGATGTTGCTTTAAAATATGATTTTCAAACCTGGAACTACAAATCTGACTTCACAACTGAATTCTGCAAAAAGACAATGACTACCCTCAACTTGGTGATATCTTCTTGAATTTTTTCTGATTTTTCCCAAGAAAATCGTCCTTAGTTCTCCACAAACTGTCTCAAGTAGAGCAAAACACTATCACAATAAATCAATGAACTCACTTTTCTTTATGTCAGCCACAATTTGATTTTTTTTTTCTATTTTTCATGTTTGTCAAAATTTTGACAAAACTGATAGTCAACATTTTGATGAAACCCAGGTTCGTTGAAATTTTGATGAACGTCGGGGATAAACTTTCAAAAAATTGAAAATTACACATCAAATTTTACAAGCACCCGACGATACATCAAATTATACATATTTTGTCAAAAAATTTCATTGGATTTTGCAGTCAAATGAGTTAGTGACATACTTTCTTTATCACATTTATATTTCTCTATCTATTTGGCTATTCGTGGAGGTGGAAACACCAAAATGGGGGTTTGACTGTGGCAAGCCTTGAAACAACCCTAGCATTTTTCCTCATCTTTTTGTGTGTAGGTACTTGTTCATGTGGAGCTTGTGAGAGAACTGGACTTTCTGTGAGTTGAATCTTTATCATCCTTGTTCTTATCTTTCTTATATTGTCTCTCTCGATATTTTAGCTATTTTATTATTTTTAGAAATTATGGATGTTGAATCATCCAATGAAGCTATACATACTTCAAAGGATCTTTGCTAAGAAGAAATTCACCCACACAAAAAGTGGTGCAACTTAGGCATGAAAATTGAGATTGATATTGATCTAGAATATGTTTACAAATATAGAAATGCCCTAATATATAGGAAAGAGTGAGATACAAGATGCATTATGATGTTGCCATGTGTCTTGATCTAACATGTGACAATATGTAAACCCTAACTAACTACCTAGGGAATGATGAATTGATTGAGATAAGTTCTATATGATATTCTAGAAGGAATCTTATCTCTTAAATACATGGAAAGGGGGGTTACCCCATTATTAATGATTTTCCTAATAATGCAACCTAGGACTTAATTAATTAAATAAAAAGCCTAAGTTAAACTTATGATAGTGTAATTAAATAATTAATTACACCAAAACCCCCCATAAGTGTAACTTAGGGAGGAAATGAAAATGCAATGCTTATGTGAGGATGGAATGATGGGTCCCGCCTACATGATGGCCATTTTAGGTAACCATTTACAAATGAGAATGAAATGCAACTAATCTCCCACAAACGAAGAAAAGGGGAAAACCCAATGGGAAGAAAACCCCTCTCCAAAAAGGAGATGAAATGCAGATAAGTGAGGAAGGATGGAAGACTCCATGATACCCCCCAAGTAAACCATCCATCACAAAGATACAATAGCCACACCATAGGATGGAAAAATAGAGACTATATAACCCTCCCACAACATGCGATCACCTGCAAAAAATGGTAAGTGCCTGAAGAAAAAACACGATCCAACATTGACAAACAACTTGTCTCCCTTTTGAAAGAAACAAAACCAAATAGAAATGTAGGGATGCTTCCCACTCTAGATAGGAATTGAATGAAGGTAGGATGGAAGTGAATGATGAAGATGTCTTTAAAAATTGTTCATGTGTCTCCTTTGTCACTAAAGATGAAGTTGCCACAATCAAATTAGGTACATGCCCAATCAATGAAGAAGGTGAAAAACTAGGACTATGTCAAAACTGATGCTGAAAAAAATTCAAAGACTACAATACAATGATCCTTCCATAGATGGAGACTAGATTTCCCCCCCAAAATGAAGTGTTCTCAAAACCACTGAGAGAAGATTGAAGCCAATCTAATGGTGGATGTTGAAAAAACTTCGATTCTAAAATGGAATGAGAGGGAAAAAGTCTCATATGTGAAATTTGTGAAGAGTGATCCCACAATAGTGGTTTACAATTTTTGGCCAAACTGGACGCTGAAATTATTATTTTTAACTAAATCTTCACATTCGGGTACCTATAGTGGCTAAACCATGAGGAATTTGAAGATGATGGAACTAGAGTTTCATCACATTTTATCTGTAGATTCTAAAAATATTTTTTTCAAAATTTTTAGAATTAGATTGCACTTGTTTTTCCATCTCCCACGAGAACTATTTTTTTTTCCAGAAAACAACATTTTTAAAAAGTGACACACAACATATAACACAACTTTTTTTTTCCATGAAGGATAAAATTCTAATTCTTTTGAATTTAGATTTGTAACTCCGATATCTAGTGCTTCCACTTGGTAAGATAGTTTTTATTGAATATTTTTTCTTTATTCAAGTTTCAAAGTCAAACCAATTACAATTCAAACATAGCACGATCGTATAATGCATAACTTTTATTGTATGTATCAATTTTTTTTTTTGTTGGATCAAGGACTCTAATATCTAGTGCACTCATATCTTTCAATTTTTTTTTTGATAATCTTCTATTTTTCTACATGTGCAGAACATAGAGCTTCATTTTTGGTGAAAAACCTATATGTAGTAAAACTTAAAAAACAAATAGATAATAAAACCAAAACATATTAAAATTATATTTGTTGGATAGCTCATTCTAAGGGCTACCTACTACCAGTTGCGTTTGTGAAGTATCCTCCATTTTCATTCTCAAATTGAGCTTCAAAGTGCAAAATTTTGGACATTTTTGGTGCCTGGGAGGGGGAAGGGGAAAAAAGAGTGGTTCGGTCGAACCTAAAAAATTGGTTCAGTTGAATAGGGGTTCGGTCAAACCCAAGTTCGATTGAACCTCTTCAAAATATAATAAAAAAATGTTTGACAAGGGGGTTTGGTCAAACCTACAAAATGTGTTCGCTTGAACCCCTTGCCATGAATCATTTTTTATTTTTTATTTTATTTTTTCTGTTTTTGTAATATATAATACTTTGCCATTTTTATAATATATAATATTAATATAAATTGCAGAAATTATATACTTTTTATATTATAATATATAATATACTTATTATTATAATATATTATAATAATAATATATAATTATTATTAATTATATACTTTTTTATTTTATAATATGTAATATTAATTATATATTAATTATATAGTTGTATTTTATTTTATTTTATTTGCCATTTTTGTTATATTTTACTTCCTTACTTCCCCTATGAATCCTTATTTATGATGTCACCTCTCTCATGTTTCTGTGAATAGATGAGAATTGGTTATAAATCTCAAAAATGAAATTTAACATGGATGAGGTGTGAATGAATGCAACTATGAAAAAGAGAGGCAAATGAGAGTAGTATGTTTTCTTAGCCCTTTGTGATTGTAAGATAATGAATCATGCATGTAAAAAATTAAATCATGAAAATGACACGACTTTTAACTCTCATAAAATTGTGTTTTGCCTCTAAATATATACTTATAATATTAATTATATACTTTTTAATCTCTATAATATAAATTATATCTATATAATAGTTATTAATAATATATAAATCATATATATTATTAATAATTATAAATAATATACTATATACTTATATATTATTAGTAATTATAAATAATATACTATATACTTATATATTATTAGTAATTATAAATAACATATTATATAATTATATATTATAAATAAGAACAAAAATGTAAGAATACAGACAAGGCTTAATGATGATACAAAACATTGAAATGTACAACATATAAAACATGAAACAAAGGGGTTGATCTACATACCTAGGGAATTTTGATTCAATCTTCACGCCTCTAATCACTTCCAAACAAATTCTCTACCAATAATCTCATTCCTGGTGTTCCATAATTTCTCACTCTCTCCTTATTTAACATGGAGGAGGTGTGAATGAATGCAATTATGAAAAAGTGAGGCAAATGAGAAAAGTACATGTTCTTAACCCTTCATGATTGTAAGATAATTAATCTTGCATGTATGAAATTAAATCATGAAAAGGACATGGATTTTAACTCTCATAAAATCATGTTTTTCCTCTAATAAAAATAAAACAATTAGAGGTTACTCGCTCATTTTAGCCCAAC
This sequence comes from Sequoia sempervirens, assembly GCA_007258455.2. Taxonomy (NCBI): domain Eukaryota; kingdom Viridiplantae; phylum Streptophyta; class Pinopsida; order Cupressales; family Cupressaceae; genus Sequoia; species Sequoia sempervirens. Next base: position 26,652 of record VDFB02300433.1, on the reverse strand, counting down.
CACTTTCAATCCTTGCACCCCATTTAGTCACCTCTAGTCCGAGCTACAATCTTGTGTTGAATTTGAGGAAGGATAGCCTCAAAGATTTCCTACTAGGATTCGACATCTTGATTGTTGAATTTATGCTTAGCCTTAGCTTTTGATCATGAGAACCATGAGAATATGGCTTTGGAAAAGATATTATAAATGGTTTTGATGTATTTTTTGAAAACATGATAGAATGACTACACTAGAGTTTTTTAGCTACCCAAATGAACATGAGTTTCTAGAGAGAAATGATGAGGTAGTAATGTCAAGAGTTTGTTAGCTACCCAAATGGACATGAGTTTCTAGGAACTATTTTAGCTCTCTAGGACTGGACAAATCCTAATAAAACTTATTAGGAATCTCCAACCAATGAACTTTAGCTTTTATATAAGCTCTTTAATGAGTATAGGCACTAGTTGTATGCTTCTAGTAGGGAATCTTAAAGCAACTTATAACAAGTAGAGAGGTGGAAAGAAGGGTTAAGTATCAAAATCTATGGCAACATGAATGTGTTTGAAGTTCATCATAACATATGAGCTATGATGATTATAGATGAATACAAATTATTTCATGCATTTGGTGGATTTAGTCCACCATAAAATAAAACCATTTTGAGAAGTTGGTGGAGGTTTCACATGGATGTTTTGGTGTGAGATTATATATTAAAGTGAAGAAGAAATAAAAAAATGTATTTTCTTCACCTCATTCTTCTTGAAATTTTAGAGTATTTGAAAAGCACGGTATTCTTTAAAGTCTCCATTGAAATTGAATAGCAACTCACAACAAAGAAGAAATATTGAGAATATTATATCTTTATCAGTTATCTTAATTACATATTCAAATGAATTATAGAGGTATAGGGAGGGAGTGGGAGAGAGATAAAGGGTATATGGTTAAGAGTAGAGGGTAGAGGGAGGGTAAGGGTTAAGGGTTAAGGGTAGAGGAGAGCTTGAGATAAAAGGAGTGAGTGAGTGAGAGAGAGACGTAGAGTGGGTCTAGGAGGGATAGACTTGAGAGAGAGAGAGTAGGGAGAGAGATAAAGGGTAGAGGCACAAGGGTTTAAGGTTTAAGGGTTAAGGGTAGAGGGGAGAGAGGGAGAGGGGGTAGGAGGGATAGAATTGAGAGAGAGAGAGGGAGGGAGTGGGAGAGAGATAGAGGGTAGAGGGTTTAAGGGTTAAGGGTAGAGGGTAGAGGGAGCTCAAGATAGAAGGAACTTGAGTGAGTGAGTGAGAGAGAATTAAGAGAGGGAGAGGGTAGGAGGGAGAGACTTGAGAGAGAGAGCGGGAGGGAGTGGGAGAGAGATAGAGGGTACAAAGGTTTAAAGGTGGAGGGTTTAAGGGTAGAGGGGAGAGAGATAGAGGGAGTGAGTGAGAGAGAGAGGGATCTCAGGGGTAGGAGGGAGAGGCTTGAGAGGGATATGGAGGGAGTAGGAGAGAGATAGATGGTATAGGGTTAAGAGTATAGGGTAAAGGGTTTAAGGGTTTAGGGTTTAAGGGTAGAGGGAAGCTCAAGATAGAAGGAGTGAGTGAGTGAGAGAGAGAAGGTTTAAGGGTTTAAGGCTATAAGGGAGCTCAAGATAGGAGTGAGTGAGAGAGAGAGGGTTTAAGGGTTTAAGGCTAGAGGGGAGCTCAAGATAGGAGTGAGTGAGAGAGAGAGAGACTTTAAGGGTTTAAGGCTAGAGGGGAGATCGAGATAGGAGTGAGTGAGAGAGAGAGAGAGGGTTTAAGGGTTTAACTTGCTTAAGGGTAGAGGGTAGAGGGGATCTAGAGATAGGAGTGAGAGAGAGAGGGGGTTTAAGGGTTTAAGGCTTAAGGGTAAAGGGTAGAGGGGATCTAGAGATGGAAGGAGTGAGTGAGAGAGAGAGAGGGTTTAAGGGTTTAAGGCTTAAGGGTAGAGGGTAGAGGGGGTATAAAGATAGGATTGAGTGTGAGAGAGACATAGAGTGGGTCTAGGAGGGAGAGACTGGAGAGAGAGAGGGGGAGTGGGAGAGAGATAAAGGGTAGAGGGTACAAGGGTTTAGGGTTTAAGGGTTAAGGGTAGAGGGGAGAGAGGGAGAGGGGTATGAGGGAGAGACAGAGAGAGAGAGAGAGGGAGGGAGTGGGAGAGAGATAGAGGGTAGAGGGTTTAAGACTTGTTTAGGGTTTAAGGGTTAAGGTAGAGGGTAGAGGAGGAGCTGAGATAGAAGGAACTTGAGTGAGAGAGAGACTTGAGAGAGAGGGTAGGAGGAGAGACTTGAGAGAGGGAGAGAGGGAGGGAGTGGGAGAGAGATAGAGGCTAGAGGGGAGCTTGAGATAGGAGTGAGTGAGTGAGTGAGAGAGACCTAAGAGAGGGAGAGGGTAGGAGGGAGAGACTTGAGAGAGAGAGAGGGAGTGGGAGAGAGATATAGGGTATATGGTTAAGAGTAAAGGGTAGAGGGTTTAAGGGTTAAGGGTTAAGAGTAGAGGGTAGAGTGGAAGTCATATAAAAGTCATTTAAATATTGATTTGGAAACTAGATGGGAACATTCTATTTCCATTTGCAGTATTTTTTGTGAATTAAATTGATGACAACTTTATTTTTTTATTTGCATTGATTTATGTTTTAAATATGTGTGCAAATTTTTTATAATTAGATAATACTTAATTTTAAAATGCATAATTGCCCATGGAACAATTTAATGGAACGAATATAAGTTGTATATAATTGTATGTAAGATTCTTGAACATAAGAATTCCATGAAACAAATATAAGTTGTATATAATTGCAATTTCTAGGAAAAATGATTTTAAAAAACTTCACTAGGTTTCAAACAAGTATTGGAATCATATATATGGGTTTACATGCAAGCAAAAAAAGTGAGAGATTATGCTATAAGTGTAACTTTGAACTTTCAAATGAAATCAAAGATTCTTGAACCTAAGAATTCCATGGAACAAATATGTACACATAATTGGAATTTACGCAAAATGATTTACAACTATGTACAAGTTACTATAAGTTCTCACTTGAACATGTATAGGGTTACAAGTGAGCTTGAAAATCATGGATATTATCTAACTCAAACATTCTGGTTCAACCCACTCTTCAATAACATGTAATTTTTTTTTATGATCATCAGGGTTGATGCAAGAAGTTGGGTACACAAAAAGTTGTGTTTTTGCTGTTTTTCAGAATTTGTCACACTTGGACTGAAAATTTGAGGCACTTACACAATGAATCTTAAAAAAAATCAGTAATATGAAATTTAACATTTTGAATCTAGTTTCCAAATATGTAAATTATTCAAGTACCTAGATTATAGAAATTAAATTTTTATAGGGATCTATAAAAACCACTTTTTAAAAGTCCATGTTTCTTTACCATACTAAGCACGTGTATGAACACCACTTTTTGACCTAAATAAAAGTATTTTGATAATTCCTTTTGGTTAAAGAGAGCTAACAACATGAATATTGATGTGGATTTTTTTTGTAATTTTTTGTTGAATATATATATTTTTAATTGAATTTTTATTGGCCTTAATTGTTGTTTTTAAAAATCAATGTGTATAGACAACATAATTGGACCTAAACTAAACATTTTTTGAATTTTTTTTTCATTGTGTAGAGAATCGTCTGAAGTTTGATGCCATATAATTTTTTTACAAGAAACTTAACAAAAAAAAGTTATTAAAAAACAAAAATAGCCTCATATTTCAAGTTTAAGGACTAATTTGTTTATAAATTAATTAAAAAATAGCAAACATAATCTAATATTAGTAAAAAATTATATATTTGGAAATTAGACATCGTTTTATCTAATGGGTTTTAATTTTATAGATTGATTCAGAAAAAAAGTCCATCAACCATATTGTCAAAGTTGGGCATTCTTCAATCTGCCTTAGTTTTTTAGTTGTAGGTCAAAGGCTAAGGCTCATATTGCCTTTTCCAAGCATAAAACCAAGGTTTGATGTGGGGAATTTAATTTTTTAAAAATGCGTACACGTTTTTAAAAACTATGTATGCGTTACAAAACACATATGAGTTCTTTATTTTCTTGATTATTTAAAAATATAAATACTTTTTAGAAACACACGTATTTTAAAACACGTACCTGTTGTGTTACAAAACGTGTATGCGTTTCTAAAAAGTATTTAATTGTTTAAATAAATGACTTGTACGTATTAAAAAATGTGTTTGCATTATAATGCGTATGTATTTTATAGCGTATACGTGTTTTTTAGGCTTAGGTACTCGAACCATAACACACACATTTTCTGCGAGATTTTTTTTAGCTGAAAATTCTTCTCATGTACCCAACTTCTTGCTTTTACCCATCACTATCTAGTCTCCATTTTATTCAGCCACGTGCATGTGGAACGGCATAAAGATGTAGGGCGGTAGCAATTATTAAGTGACTATATTGATATACCTTGTTATCAGGTTGATAGTCAACAAAATGAATCCCATGCTGAACAACTTTGACTTGTTTTAGATATGTCCTTTGCACTACAACAAAACCTGCATGGTAAACATGAACCTAAGGTGAGACATATGAACGTGTACAACATTTTGTGCTCAAGGTTTGTACAGTATATATTTGATGTTTATAATGTAATGTGCACATGAGAACATAATGTATATATAATTTTAAATTCAAACTCACCTATGGGAAATAACATTTTGTCACTTTTTTCAGGTTGTGTTAGCTTATTCCTCTCTTATATGCAACACAATAAATAATAGCTTTAACACCTTCCATGTTTCTAGGCTTTGCTATGATTGCAAAAACATCTCCTGTACACCAAATTTACACAAAAAAATTTCTAAAAAAATTAGAAATGTCTCTAGACTTTAAAGATCATTAACTAGATATAATATTTAAATTATTGAAAACTTATGCATGTACCTTTTCTAACCAATCCTAAAATATGGTCATAATCAATTGAAATCAAAGGAATGTCTTCAAATCTTTCTTCCTCATTTTCATCATATGTTTCTGAAACAACTAGTGGCACTGTATCCCATTTACCAACATATCCAAGTTCTTAGTTGTTGCATGCATGATCAAAGTTCCCTGCAATGTACTTAGTGCAAAAACAAGAGTAATCCCTTGTGTGTAATGTCCATCCATGGTGACTATCTGAACTCCTAATATAATGCAAAGAACTTGTTTTTTCTACCTCTTACTTCCATGCATTGATCTTCTATCCACACCTAGATACATGTACAACAACAAACTTATGTGAACAAACATGTATATATATATAAATTTTAAATTTAAATAAATTCAAAATCTTAAAAATGTAATTTATACATACCCGATATCTCCCAAAACACTCTATGTGGAATTTGTTGGTTTGTTCTTGAAGATGTGCCGACCACATTTGATGCAAAGTGTTTCTTGCACCATTCAATAACATCATGTGCATTGTCTATATAATCTTTTGGATAACTCATTTTCAATGCTTTCTTAAAGCTTGTTTGATGCAAGCTCCTACTCCATCATGCTCACCCTTTCCATGCCCACTCTAAAAAAAACTCCAAACATGTGGTATTTTTTAGATTTTATGATATCTACAAAGTGCATAAAATGGCCATGAATATTTGAATTGTGTTGCACATCCATCTGACCATACAAAATGCTTTTCAAAATTTACACCCCCGCTTCTCAAATTCTCAAAAACATTTGTAAAGCAATGTTGTACAAAAAGCATGTCATGCTCTTTATCATCACTAATATAAAAGTGATATTCTTTCTTAATGGATCGTTCTTCATTTGTACTCTCAACACCATCCAATTCTGATTGTATGCATCAATATACACATGAATGCATAATAGTGATTTGCTTTGAAAGCAACACTCCTAATTGAATCATTAACCATTAAGTGATATTGCTTTCTTAATGGATCATTAAAGTGATATTCTTTCTTAATGGATCATTCTTCATTTGTACTCTCAACACCATCCAATTCTGATTGTGCACGTCAATAACACACATGAACCATAATAGTGATTTGCTTTGAAAAGCAATACTCTGATTGAATCTCCTTTTGATGTACAAAGGAGTGATTTTCTGCAAAGTCAACTACTGATAGAACTGTTCCAAGTGGGAAAGTATCTCTCAATGTTTGGAATTGTTGTGCTTGCCACTTCACAAAAAAGGAATGTTGTATGTATGGTTGTATCAATTTTTTAAAATCTTCCATAAATTTTCCAATAGGAATCTCCTCTTCTACATAGTTCAACCTTGTGGATTCTTTCCCAAAATTTGTTTGAAACTTTACATACTTGTACCTATGTGAGTAAAATATGTGTTCATAAGTAATAAACCACACAATCAATGACACATTTCATTAGAGAATTCAAATAGAAATATAATCAAATTGAAACAAATAAACTCTCTAAAAATAGTACTTACCTCTTGAAATTTACTGTCTTTGTTAGTTCAATATCCTCATTTCTTGAAGGAAATTTATCCAAATTTCCACATGTCTCACAAATTCCTTTTATGTAGTTTATTTGAGGTCCATTTTTATGATCACATAATATATCCTTTATGAAAAAAATTGCTTGTTTAGGAGGTGCATTTTGAAACCCACAACTTTCTTCTCTCATCTTTCAAAACACCTGATGGTAGAGATCAAATTCAATATGATAACAACAACAACAAGTTTCAAAAAACTTGTTTATCTTCACATAATATGGCTTTAACCTTTCAAAAATTGTTTGCCCAATCTTTATATGAGGATATGTATTACAAAATTTCATATATATCTCAAATTGTGTTATGTCTAGCCAATGTTTGATATGATTTTCATAAATACCAGGCCCAGTCCTGTATCTCATAACATCTCTAGTATTTGATGATGGGTGAGTCAGATCATACCAACAAATTGAGATCAAGTTCCTAACATTTTCAATCTTGTCAGAATGGGGAGCTCTACACATAATTTCCCAATTTCCTTTTGAACTCTCATCCAAAAACTTTCTCTTTTTCTCATATTTTATTAGTGTGGACCTTCTACTATAACCAATTTTAGTCAAAAGTGCAGACATTTTTCTTTTTCTTGCTATATCTTGATGTACAATAGATTTCAACATCACCCTTCTTGTAGTGGCCTTATCCACTGATTGAGATCCTTTCCCAATGGAATCTAAACCCTTTTTAACATTTTGAGCAATATGCTTTTGCAATCCCATGTGTTTCTTCTTATTTGATGCTGAATGTACACCCAACAATTGTAATGACTCTTTCAACTCATTACGAAGAAGTAAACATGATAACAATTGGGTTTTTTCAAGTGTATCAAGATGATTGGAATGATCATTGATTATTCCATTTGTAGATTTAGTCATTGACCTCTTTCTCTTATTGTAAGGCTAGTTGGCATAACATTTCAGTTTCTCCATATCCATTTCAAGTAAATGATCTAAATTTCTATAAGAAATTTGTTTCCTCACCTTTTCAGCTAGTTTTATATGCTCATGCATACCGGTAGAAGGAAGTGATCCTAACCCCTCTCCAACATGCATTGTTTGAACTTGGACCTCCTCCCTATCTTCAAGGTCCATGTGTTCGTTAGGGAATTCATTTGATCCAATATCTAGATTTGGATCAACTTCAACATGAGAAATTCTTGCTTGTCGAGCCATTTCTACATGTCACAAAATATTTTTCAAAGAAATTAATATGATTCTATATAAGTGAAGTTATGTATGCAAGCAAAAAAAGTGATAAGACATGATGCTATATAAGTGAGAGAAGTTTCAACTAGTTTTATATGCTCATCCATACCAGTAGAAGGAAGTGATCCCGACCACTCTTCAACAAGAATTGTTTGAACTTGGGTCTCCTCCCTAACTTCAAGGTCCATGTGTTCTTCAGTGGATTCATTTGATCCAATATGTAGATTTGACTCGACTTCAGCTTGAGAATTTCCTGCTTGCTTGAATTTACATGCAAGAAAAGAAAGTGAGAGACTATGAGTTATTTAAGTGGAGTTGAAACAAATAAAATCAAAGATTCTTGAACTTAAGAATTCCATGGAACAAAAGCAATTGGAAATAGGTGATAATAAATTTAGGTAATGTCTATGCAAGATGACTATTTTTTAGTATTAAAGTTTCCAAGTTAAATCTAACATGGTTTTCATAATTGAAAATATATTTATAAGAAAAAAAAATTGAGGTTATAATAAAAGTCATAAACAAAAACTTGAGAGAGAGAGAGAAGAAACAAGCATGTACCTTGTTTCTTTCTATGATAATTTTCCAAGTTTTGTTCACACCTCAAGTTTGATCTTCTTTTGACAATTTTCGTTGAGACACATTTTTTCTTTTTCTTTGTTGTCCCATTTTCTTCTTCAAGTTAAAGATGACTCAAAACAAATCATCTACCAACTGAGTTAAATTATCCTCCAAAATTTTCCTTGATTGATAAAAATGAAAATTTTTCTTCTCCAATATTTACCTCCTTGATAAATGTGCAAAAACCTCTTCTCCAAAATCTGCACTCCCATTTGATATAAATGTGAATAATGAAAAAAATAAGTTTGTATTTATATGCATATGGGAAAAAAATTATTCTAGTGTACGGAATAACTAGATCCTAGTTTAAATGAATCAAGTGGTAATCAAACAAGTTATTTCATTGTGGAGTTTGTTGTTATTTAATGTATAGGTATGCGACATATCTAGTAATTTTAGAATTTTGTTACTTATCAAAAAAATAATAGAGGTATAATTTGAATTGGATTTTTTTAATGTTTCAAAGAATAAAATTTTCCTATAATTTAATAATGGTGTAGATTAAGAGATTATTTATGAAATAATTTAACATAAAATTTTATAACTTAGAGGGAAAGTGTTTGAAGGATGGTATATAATTATAAAAGGAATGTTCCTACCTCTTCTTTATAATTTTTTTTTGTTCTCAACTCCTCAATGGTTCATGTTGCTTAGGTCATTTAAAAAAAAATAGGAGTTTTGTGTACCACAAAGTGATGCACTTTATTTGTTCTTATTTTCTAATGCACTTTATTTGTTCTTATTTTCTACCAAGATTTTAATTTCATCATTTTTATCAAATTTTAAAACTAGAAGAACATGTGCATTAATAAATAGGATTGTAAATACACTCATTTATAAAATATCATGAGCTTGGGAGTCATTTATTTTATAATTTTTTACTGCGTATTATAAAATTCAATGGGTGTGTGTGCAAAATATTTATTGTGATCAACATGAATGAACTTAATTATAAAGTGACATTCATTTCTTAAAATTCTACTAGAGATCAAATGTATATCATATAAGGAAATGTAAGTTCTAAGAAATCATAAAATGAGCAAATGTATGTATATTGAATATAAAAAAATGCATACATATATCATATAAACATGTAAACATAAGAAAACACATACATACATGTAAATAGATTCAATGTATAAACATAACATGTTATAAGCAAAGAGGAAAATGTATGTATATCACAAGCAAAATAAATCTAGTGTGGGGCCTAATATGAATGTCGAATCCTAGTCGAACGACCATCTGAATGAGAACGGTCTTGCTCTGATGGATGTGTTGAGCCCTGCAAATAAAATTGTGTACAAAATGGGTTAAATACATATAATTTATATTAAATAAATTTTATGAAAGTTATTTTAAATAATGTACTTATATTTTTAAATATCTATCTAGATCTATGCATACATATGCATGTACATATACACATGTATATAAAAATTTAAAACTCACATGTCCATTGGTAGCAGATTCATCCACAGAGTCATGCTGATGTAGATGATTTGGACCAAGGCTAGGAGTGACATGAGGTATGTCCACCTACAATATATATACATATATATCAGTACATGAATATCTAGTTAAAATTAAAATTTAAAAATAATTAAAAATGAATTGAAACATGCACATGCTCACATACATGCACATCATTGATACCGAATGACCTAAGTCCTCTGAAATGGTTGCCTCCACCATATCAACCAAATGGTCAAGTGACGAGCCAACATTTGCATCCATCTGATCTATCCCATGTCATGCCATAAATGATGAGTGAAGAGGACTATGTAGGTGAGATGGCATCGGCGACGATGAATCAGAACCAATCAACATCTCAGTAAAACCCATAGTTCGTGTAGCTGTTGAATGATCTGTAGGTGGATCCTGATGTGCACTAGTGCTGGGATCCTAGAAGTGAACATGATCCATGTGCCAAATGATCTTTGACATGCTCTACATCAATTCCATAGTCTGATGCAATGAAGGCATATGCCTCCAAGAGGTCCTCAACCAAACAATGCAGATTCCTATGTGCCATATCTCCTGAAAGTGCCTCAACCTCTGTGGGAGTAGGGATTCCCACTGTGCTGAAAATGGCATGGATTGAGAATGTCTAGACATCAAAAACTGACCTACACGATTAGTAGATATCCTACTAGTGGCAATTGCAATGTCACCTACAGTGTCAATTGCTTCCTTTTGGGAAGCAACGACAACCTCATCACTATGGGGGCTGGAGCTAGGATGAGAGTAGGATACCTCTCGCTAACCAATACCCTAAACACTGGGGTTGGTCTATCTACTCAATGATAGGTGGGCCTATTGGTAATCCTACAACTGTTGAACAAAATATAATGGAATTTGGTCATTTTTTGGGTATTAACCATGTGTTATGAGAAATTGTGGGTAGATTAATGAGGCCATAGCATGATCAACACATCTAGTGACCTGGTATCCTTTAACCTTACACACATTTTGATAAAATGGAAAGCAAGTGTTTTTTATCACTTCTTTGGTCACACTATCCTGTATTTGTTTAAAGGGAACCTCACCATGTACTTCTTCCCACATGCAAAAAAGAATAACAACTACTCTATCTAGGGAAAATGCACTAGTCCTCTTAAGTTCATCTCTTAGTTTTTCTAGACTATGCAATATTGACATGCATGGTTCAAAATATATCCCTGGGTTTGCACCCTGTGCTAATGAGTCTCTCAATTTCTTAATCTCATTAGTGGTATTTGCAAACACAAATTTTGGATGTGGCCCATCTGTATTTTCCATGTTATATATGAATGTACACCTAAAGGAGCAATGAGACCTTGGTAAATAATATATCTAGATATAGGGAATAGAAATCTAAAATATTTTTAATAATTTGTCTACTCATTAATAATATTTTTATACCATTAACAAAAAAATATTTAACATCTATCATAGTTTTTAATAATCAAAGCATTCAAATTACTAGATTGCACACAAAACTTAATCTAAAATAGTTCTAAAATTTAAATTTACAAGTGTGCACTCTAGTACAAAATGTGCCATTAAAGACTTAAAAAATCTTCATAAAGGTTGCATCTGAGATTTATTTCCTACAACTAGTAATAAAGGGAAAGCATCATTACTTAACATTGGTGGTCATGTAAAATCAATTTCGTCATTATTGGAGGTACAAATAAGAGAAGAAAATGAGAGAGATGATAAGCTTGTAAATATGATTTCTAAATTATAGAAGCAATATTTTGATAAGGAGGAAACCAAAAAATTAGAAATAGACTTCCTCATATCCATAAAGAAAATTTGATAAGAGAAAGGGACACATGCACATAATATTTATCATGAAAGTTACCATACAATGTACAAGAACATGATACTAAGGAACAAAGGTTTCTTATAAGTACACCAAAAACTTAGATGAAGATTTAACCCTAGTACAAAAAGAAAGAACTAATGAAAGAATAGAGAAAATGAAGATTTAATATTTGTACATATTTTTTTTGTTACCTCAAATCTTATAGATAATATAAAATCCTCCATATGAAAATATGGTTACATTTACTTATTTAGATAATATTAATAATTATTTTATTACTCTTATTTTTATAAATTTCTTGGATATTGTGGTAAAATAAATCAATTCTTACATTTTTTAAAATTAAAAATTTTCCTATACAAATTCTACAACTAGATATAATGGACTAGCTTTGTATAGTGATGCACAATGACCAATCCTTGATGTTCCAAATCATTGATGAAAGATGGAATGATGAACATAATTGTTTGTAGATCCAAGTCTCCCAAAAGAGGAAGGAAATGAAGGCTTTATATTTTTATTAATAGAGTATATTAAGTGTTACCATGGTTAATTATAAATTTTAATAACTGTTTAAATGTAAAAGGTAAAGAATCTCTTAGTAAGAGAGCTATTGATTGTATGTTTAGAAGATCTTATGAGTCTATTGATTATATTATTTTACAAGAAGTAAAATTGGTAACATGTAACAATAATTGAGCACTTTAATTTATTTAGAAGGATGATTTTATTTGGAAGCTAGTCATTAAAATGATAGACATGATATGAAATTTGATTGATAAGTATATGATAGGTTATGCGATTGACTCTAGTGTTTTCCCATGTTATAAATTATTTTAAGTTATTTATAAAATTAAGGGCTTAAGTTTGACATTATTTGTCTTTATGCATTAGATGATTAACAATGAAGATGTCCCTTATAAGGTTCAATGTAATGATAGAAAATAAAGATGAAAAGTATTGAGGACCTATATTTTATTTTAATGGCATAATAAGATAACCCTTTGCTAGCAAATGAAAAATTGTATGCACTTCATTGTGTAATTATTGAAATTGACACCCTATGATTTGATAGAAATTAGGATATATGGATTTATCTAAATAGAGCTATATCAAATAATTTAAGAATAGTAGATCTATTATAAGTGACATAAAGCCTCAATGTCTCATTCGTATTAAAATATGGGGATGATGTGGCTATTTTAAGGCCCAAAATTTCATGTGTTAATAGCACAAACATATAACATTAATTTTTTTGGAGTTTGTACCAAATACCCTTTTCCAAATACAACTTTTGTTTAAAATACCTTGACCTATGAATGAAATTAAAAATTTCCTAGTAAAGATGATCAAGGAAGGTCTTAATGCCATATGTGGCTTCCTTTGCCTATTATATAAAATTCAACTAAAATAGCTTTTAAGAAATACTTCCACAAAATTAGAGGGGTCCAACCATGTTTTCAATTAGTTTAAAACTATTATTTTAGGATTTTTTAATTTTTAAATTTATATAAATTTCTTACATTATTTTGAATTAAAATGATAATAGTGCTCCATAAATTACACAAAATCGAATGTTATTAAAATTTTGGTTAAAATGTAAGAAGGTTAACCTTTAAAGCCATTGAGGAAGGTATTGCTACTACAAGTGGTTTATCCTTGAAGGGCTTGAAGTCTCATAAAGAAAGTAAATATAAGAGGAAGGAACATATAGATGATTTCCTCATAAGTATATAAATGTTTCTACTTGATTATTTATTTCATCCTAGAAGGAAACTATAAATGTTGTTTATCCTATCACTTTTATCTTATAAATAATCTTAGATGCATGTGACTTGTTAGCTTCCTTTTTCATTTACTCATGTAATTCAAGACATCTATTATTAGAGTTGCACATAGGAAAAAAATGAGCTCCCCTCCACCAAGGGCTTATTTTTTTCTTATACCAATTTGATAATTTTATTATTTCAATTCTTAGTCATAATCAAAATCTGGTGAAGGGGGAAAAAACCCATCCAATAAATGTTCCCCAATCGGGCTTCAAAAGGAAAACTTGTGTATTATCCAAAGGCTATCATTATTAGGATTCTAGCTTATAGTTCTACTATTTCTAGAATAGTACTAGAGCCTAGATTGATGGATCCCTTGTCTTTCCTATGTTTTCTAAAATGATTAATTCTATTGATAACCACCTAAACATGTAATGGATCTTAGTGTCAAGAAAAAATATAAAAAAACCCATGGATGAGGGTCCCTCTAAGATTGGTTGTTCAACCTCTTCGAATGAGATTAGTAACAAGGTTTATGAGCGTGTTAAATAGGGGAAGAGGTTGAGTATATAATTTACACTTTAGACATGGTTACAATTGAATGTAAAATTATTTAGACCACAAGAGGGTTGAACATTTTATAAAGAATTGGAAGACAACTATAATCCATAACATAGCATCCTTAAATGGTTGTTTAGTGTAAAATTATTTGAAAATAATTGGGGATAAAAATATCTAATCTAATAGTTGTTAACATAAAATGAACTTCAAGATAGGACTATGTAAGTGAAAAAAAGTTCTATTGCCTTCATTGAACCTAAATTTATCTAGTTAAGATATGTCTAAAATTAAGAATTCACACTAGAATATCAATATTCCATAAGAATCTCATAAAGAGGATGAATTTAATGGAAGATAATATAAAATCCTCCATGTGAGGATGAATTTTATCATTACATTATGAGTGAATAATCTCAATTATATAGCCAAGCACATAAAAAAATTTATAGATTGGAAAGCAAAATAATCACACATTTATCATATTTTTATATGTATAAATTTTCTACCATCAAACTATTTATACTTATAGATTGCATAAAGCTATAAATTTAATCATTATTCCTAATTTATTAAGAATCAATCTAATAAAGTTTGACTTCATATTGTATACTTGTTATAAACATCTCACTAATCCAACCATACATTTTATATATGTTAAAAAATATATAATAACAAAATACAACTTCTAAATATGATAGTAAATCTAATCAAACACAACCCAAATGTAGGATAAAGACAAGAATCTTAATCTATACCATTATTTTGAGTTTGGTTTAATAAAAATTGTAAAAATTTATAATCCTGAAAAAAACAATGAATAAACTAAGGATCATTTTAACAATGGTGAATTGGTGCCTAAAGATTGGCCTAAAAAATTATAATATTCAGCATTCTCACCACAAATGATATATGAAAACTAAGGATCATTTGGTTATATATTTTCATAGATTTAAAATTTGAATATTTATTACTATAACATGTTCAATACAATAGATTTTTAAATAATATTGTAATAATATAATGTCTTTGAAATTTGTTATGTGGATTTTAATGTTGTTTTTTAAATTTAAGTTAGAGTAAGTAGAATCTAATGAGATATCTTAAAAGGATTCAAATAATTTATGTTTGCCTTAAAATTACGATTATTGAGATTAAATAGATAATTGATTGTATTTTTATTTCAAAATTGGAAATAGTTTAAAATTATAGAACCATATTATCTTTTGATACAAAAAGTTATGTTAAGGATTATTTGTATCTTCCTCATAATTATGTTTCACATATTGAATATTTCAGGGAGGGTTGTGTTTGTTTAAAAGGCTTTAGAAACTTTCAAGCAATACAATTGACAGCTGTAAATCCAAATTTTACAATTTATGGGTATTGTTTAAAAGGCTTTAGAAACTTTCAAGCAAATGTAATTGGTAGCTATAAAGCCAAATTTTACAAAATGGTTTTGTTTAAAAGGATTTAGAAACTTTCAAGCAAATGCAATTGGCAGTTGTAAATCCAAATTTTGTTGCAAAATGGGGTTGTTTAAAAGGCTTTAGAAACTTTCAAGTAAATGCAATTGGTAGTTGTAAATCTAAATTTTAAAAAATGAGAATTGTTTAAAAGGCTTTAGAAAATTTAAAAAAATTCAATTCACAACTGTAAAGCCAAATTCCACATCCTTCACCCTTCGTGAGCCAAAATGAGAGATTTGAAATAGGGTATAGTCATTTTAAATGATAAATTTTGGTCTCATGGAATTTTCCTTCATTTTAAATGAAAATTTTGTTTGAATTTTGGTCTCATGGAATCCTATGATAAAATGATAGCACAAAATGGATTTCTTTAATAACATTTAGTGTTTACAAATTTTCAAACAAATGTAATTTTAAATCAACAGATTCTGGAACAAAGAATACCAACCTGGTTCAAGCTATGGAGGTTGAGGTTGATATGGTGGTGCACGTTGAGATGGTGGTCCATGTTGATAGACTTCTCAAGGACTTTCCATTCACCATTCAGACCTCTCTGTTCACATTCATTGCACCGATTTGTTCATTGTTGATTCGTTTGACAATGATATGAAGCTTTTTAAAAATCCATAAATCAAAGGGGTTTGACTAAACAGGGATTTGGTCGAACCCCTTAAAATATTACTTTTTTTGTTGACTTGAATATGGTTTGCACAAATCGGTAGTTCGAATGAACCATAGGGTTTAACCAAATGCCTTGAAGGGTTCGTTCAAACATGATAGTTCGAGCGAACCCCCTTAGCTAGTGAAATCACACAAAAATAGATTTTCCTTCCTCCATCAAATTGTAAACCACTATTGTGGCTTCACCTTGAAGAGAAAACAAGTGCCTCCAAAACAGTTTTAGGATCCCCAATCAAGGTCGAGACAAAGGAATGTGGAGACTCAAGAACACTCTCCAAAGTAGAATTTGAATAGAGGAGATATATCCCCTCATGAATGTTCTCCAAACCTGTAGAAGTAGCCAAGTATGTAATACCTGAAACAAAGCCATCCTGTGATGCCAAGTCTAGAAAACTAAATATATCCTGATGAATAGAAATGATGGAAGCCTCAATCAATGACTCTAGACAATGAATCACTAAATGTGAAGGTATATCAATTATCTCTGATGGAGGAGTATCTAAATAAACTTTGTTAACCTCTTTAGAAGATTCAAAGTAATCAAACTCCTATACAACAATATCATCATGGGGTCTCTTCTTCAAAGAATGAAGAATCACATGGCATTTGAATCATGATCATCAGGGAACATTTGGTGGAGTATCAATATCTCCATATAGCTCCCAAATCTCAGTCCAAAGAATATGAGGATAGTCACAATGATCAATAGTTTTCAAAACATCACCATTGACTTGCATTGCAATGATCTCTAAGATAGTATATCTACTACAACTCCAAGAAAATTCTTGAATACCTTGAATTGGATTAGGAACTATACCATACAAATATGGCAATAATTCAAGTGATTGGAGATGATTTATGATGCCATCTCGCCATTGTTTATAGTTTCCCTTGTGCAACATAACCAGAGAATGATAATATGCAAACCCCATAATGTACTATGAAATTTCTCAAAGATTACAAAGACAATGACCTTCAACAACAAATAGAAACTTCCAAATATGATGTGCAATTGAAACGATAACCCTCAATGCAAATTTTTTTCTCAAATCTTTAAGATATCCAAGTAATGATAACAATGCTCAAAATGGAAAAACACCAATGCAAATCACTTGGAGCTAAAACTGAATGAAAGGAAAGGACCAATGAAAAAAGTACTATAATACCTTCCTAATGCTGCCAGGAATCACCAAATTTTGACAATTTGATTGAAAGATGTAGGCTTTTGAGTCAAAATTAGGGTTTTTTATTTAGTTTATTATAGATTTTTATAGCAACAAAATTCTATAAAATAGATGGCACCACTAGATAGTGCATTGAATTACCTTTCCGATGGTATCTCATTTTCTGATTTTTGATGTCGTGGTAAGAAGATATGGCACTCAAATTTTTTTTCCCTATTAGGGCTTGACAAGCTAATTAGGCGCAAAAATTAAGCACCTAGGCTTAAAAAAAATTTGGGCCCTAGTTCTTGATGTGACCATAGGGATTAATAGTTTGCAAAAACAACACATCACCCTGAGTGGTGGTGGCAAGGCTAAGGTCGAAATGAGTTTGGTGGCACTGCTCAAGGATAGAACCCACAGTCTTGATGTGACCATCGCTAGTGAAGAGGGCTCGGTAAGAACGATGGTGGACTGGAGGAACTAGTGATTGGGAGAGTTTCCTGGCCTGAGAAGAAAAAACACTGGTGGGAATGAGAGCTCTGGATGTTGACAACAGTAAATATGATTGTTATAAAAAAAATCTTGGAACAAGGCCTTCAAACGATGAATCCACAGACCCTAAAAAAGTACTCTACAAAAATCTGTGTACATCCTACAACTTGCAAATTGGGGAAGAAAAGTGAACTGATTGATTTCAATATTACATATTTAAAATTGAAATTAGATATTTATATCGATTAAAATCTTCAAAAAAATGCGTGAAGTCAACATTGAATAATAACAACTACCAATTAATAAAATGGGCCCAAAAAATTAAATATTTTTCCACAAAATATGTTGACTATTGAAAAATATCCATAGAATAGTAAAATATGAAGCCCTTTTATGCCGACCAGGAAATAAAATAACAGGTCGCCCAAATTATTTTTGCCAAAACTATATAGAATAGCCCAAATTGTTTTTGCCAAACTTTAGAAATATGAGCCTGAATTTTTTGAAATGAAAAATGGCTTGCAGCTAATTTTTTTTCTCCACAGAGGGCAATTGATAGGGGTGAATTTTTTTATTGCAAATTGTATGGATAGTACTATTTGATTTTGCAAACCCTAAAAAATACCTCTAATGGGTCTTGGGTTGATGTATTCGATTTTGATGAATGAACATGTGATCCTAGGGTTTTCAGGCCTTCTGAAGACAATGCAATGCTCAGATTAAACTCAATCAACTTCAAAAATCAGCTTGGTCCCTAGGTGGAGCCAACTAGCCTCCAATAAAAACCTTCAAGCCTGCAATGAATCTCTCTAGCCAAACTTTCTTGATCCTGAGATGAATCTTCACTGGACAAGCTTTGATACCATGTAGAAATTATGGATGTTGAATCATCCAATGAAGCTACGAATACTTCAAAGGATCTTTCCCAAGAAGAAATTTACCCACATAGAAAGTGTTGCAACTTAGGCATGCAAATTGAGATTGATATTGATCTAGAATATGTTTACAAATGTACAAATGCCTTGAATATATAAGCAAGAGTGAGATACAAGATGCATTATGATGTTGCCATGTGTCTTGATCTAACAACATGTGACATGTAAACCCTAACTAACTACCTAGGGAATGATGAACTGATTGAGATAAGTTCTAGATGATATTCTAGAAGGGATATTATCTCCTAAATACATGGAAAGAGGGATGACCCCATTATTAATGATTTTCCTAATAATGTAACCTAGGACTTAATTAATTAAATAAAAAAACCTAAGTTAAACTTATGAGAGTGTAATTAAATAATTAATTACACCAACATCATTTATTGCTTTAGTCATTATTTTAAACCTCAACAACTAAATTGTCACTAAGATTCTAGAGGTTTTTGTTTGTACTTTTTCGCTGTTTGTCTGCATAGATGAAAGTGGACCTATGAGATGGTAGCATGTCGCATTGTCATCCTTTCCCCACACTACTGTCCTCTAGCAGAGAGCTTGAGGCTTACAAATAGGACTCCAAAAACCTACTCGTTTGGCCCCATTGAAACTCTCAGGTTCTAGAGTGACAAAAGTACTAAGAGTGCTCTTCATTCTCTACTCTTAACAAAAAACACTTGTTCCACTTGAGGTAGATTAGGATAGCCTTCGAGTCTTGGCTCTCTGTGACTTGGAGCCACTACGTGGTCGGTCCCCCTCTACATTTTGGTGAAACTGATGTGAACAACATTTATCAATTTCTTTGTGTTGAGACTCTTTCCCTTGCATTCAACAACCATTATAGACTTGGGTGTTGTGGTGTTTTATGAGCATCACAACCTAGTCTACGACCTCTAAGTACATTTTCAGAAGAAGTGTGTGACACTTACAAATGGAAAAGCTAAAGGTCACTTATGGCTTTACCATAGGCTTTACTATTGGCCATTTTTTCTCAAGAGGAGATTTTGACAAACGAGATGGGTTTTATTGACAAAACCACTCATGTGCCCACTCCTCCAGTACCCCTTACAACTTTGTTTGTGGATGAGGATGATGCTATGCACATTCTTGTAGAAAATCTTTTGGCATTAGACATGAGATTTTTAGATCTCAAAAATCATTTGGAGAAAGCACCAAATATGACAAGAGTTGTTAGGCTTGTTAACAAGGTGAGATATATGTTAGGAAAAGATCAGACAGGCATATAATTCTTATGTGGCCTCACTAATTAACTGAACATACATCCCCTCATATAACACTAGATCGGGTACCACTCGAGGGAAAATGCTTGATGCCTACAACGTCTATATGCATGGCTAAAACAAGACCTTTGATCAACATTTCCTCTACTCCTCAAACATCCCACACAATCAAGGTGAGTAGAATACCCCTTGGCTTTAGCTTCGTTCTTCCTAATGCCCCTAGTGTTGGGGACTCTAATGGAATGGGTGGTGGTGGTTTTGATAGAGGTGGCAACATTGGCATTGGTGCTAGTGGTGGTCATAACAGTGGCTTTGGTAGTGGTTACGGTGGTGGCTCTAGTGGGGGCCATGGCGGCGGTCATGACAGTGGTCACGACAGAGGCTCCGGTGGGGGTTCTAGAGGTGGTTCCAGAGGTGGTTACAGTGGCAGACCTAGTGGTGGATCTACTAGTCCTACATCATCTAATGAACTTGTTTTGAATGTTTTGCTTCAAAACATGGGCCAGATGCAAAAATAGTTAGCAAGCCTATCCCAAGCTTCTACTCAACCCATTTTCTAGCCTTTCTTCTAACACAACCCCCTATCTATGGAAATCTTAAACATTCCTTTCCCTTAGGGATTGAAGATTCCTAAGTTTGAGAAGTATGGTGGTAAAGGGGACCCCAAACACATGTATCTACCTTTAATGTGATGTGTATAGATTTCTTTATGTTAGTGTGAAAGGGGTACTTTATCTAACTAGTTCATTCTTAACTAGTTCTCCACTAAAGTCCTCTTCACACTAGCTTAACTTTACATAGGGATTTAAGGTGGTTGAGCCTTTAATGACATGAGTTGTCACACCTTATAGGATGCCAACACTTTTCATAATCTTGTTGCATCTATCTCTCCCCTTGGCCTATATAACCAAGGAATTTCCTTTATAATTTTCAATTCTTAAGCTGAATATAGCTTTGCATTCTTGAGAGGAATATAGTTTATTCCTCCTAATATTTTTAGTTTTCCTTTCCTTCAATCATTAGATTCTTAGGTAGGCTAGTTAAAAAATCTCACATGGTATAAGAGCCAAATTTGAGTTGTGGGTTAACATTCCTTTAGGAAATCTGAGAGTGTTGAGAAAAACTAAGTATGCTCTTCTCTTGCATCCTCGGATGATCTGGAGAATCAGAAAGGTGTGAAAAAATTTTAGTTTCTAAGGGGCTTCATACATTTACTTGTCAGTTTTAGGTCTTCTTGAAGTTTCCTGGAGAGATTCTAAGCTCACCATTGAGTCCAGAGCAGCTGAGATATTCAGATCCACCCTTTATTTTCTCTAAAACAAACATCGAAGGCCAAATTTGCAACAATTTGAAGCAGGAGGTTTACTGCTAGATCCAACAAAGAGCCATCATTTCAGAGCATTTTGAGTCAAATCCGACTTTGCCATCATGCTCAAAAAGTCTGAAAACTATAAAATGGATTGTCAAAATGTCGATTTTGAAAAAAGTTGCCAGGTAAGACAAAAAACTTTTGTCCAGGGAGCCATCCTCCACGAACAAACTAATTTAAAATATTTTTTATTTGATTTTAAATTTAAAAGTAATTTTTTAAAATTTTATTTTTCTTTTTAATTTAAATGTATTTTTTATTTTAAAACTATATATATATATATAAATGCTTTTAATTTAAAAAGATAAAAAATATATATATTTATATATTTTTACTTTTGAATTTAAAAGTATTACTTTGTTTTTAAAAAAAATCAAAATTGATAATAGGTAAAACAATTGTTTAAAAATAACCATTTAACAATAATTTAGAGGCCCCTCTTGAGCAAAGAGGGTTGTGTTTCTCTATTTTTGTGAAAATAAATAAATTAAATAGCTTTTATCCTCGTTGTGCGTGCTGCATTTTTTCACCCACCTACATATATCATTGTATTGCGTGCAACCACTCTGTGCTTCATACCTTTGACAATGCAATCTCCTATGCGTCCTCCACAAAAAGCCAGACCTTCGACCTTTTATCATGCTTTTTAATATTTTTCTTAATGTTTTTTTAGTATTTTAAATATTTTTTTGAATGATAACAATTAAATTTTTTGAAAAGCTCACCAATTTTTTAAAAGTGCAGCCAACACTTTTAATATTTTTATTAAAAATTTTAATTTTATTGAAATCCACCAACAAACTAATAAAATTCCACCCACTTTTTTAATTGGCTTATGAAATTTAATATTTTTTTATTTTGATATTAAAAAAAATCTCTAAAATTTGAAGTTTGACATTTTTTATGATTTTTTAATTAAAAAAAAAGAAGATTTCAACTCTATCAAAATTGGAGAGGAATTTGGTGGGTGGTTAAATTGGAGGTATGCACTAAATTTATCTGGCGAAGTGCTACATTTGGCGGAGTTCTAAATTAGTTGGCAAACATATAAATTTGGCACACCACTAACTTCAGCGGTAGTTCTGCTAAATTTGGTGGATTTTTTATTGAAGAGTTTTCACACCCTCTCCATTGATGCATTCTTTTTTGAAGGCCAATTTTAATAGCTCATAACTTGGGCTCTCGACCTTCAAATTCGGGTATGTGCAGGATCATCATGGAAAAAATAGGCCCTTAAGTGGCAAAAAATTCAGAAAAATCAGAGTTAAACAGCTTGACATTAAAAAATGAATAAGTTATCTATATTATTTCAAAAATATGTAAGAATATAATCTGTAGCAAATTGAATTTAGTTTCTGCCAGTATTGGCATGGTGTGATGGTTTATAGGTGGCATTGTTGTTCTTGCCACCAAGGTTCAAACCCCGTTGGGGTGGTTTTGTTGAATGGTTGTATCCGGTTCATAGCTCCGGTCAAAATTCTTTACCCCTTGAATAAAAAAAAAATTGAATTTAGTTTCTAAACTACTATGTTTATTTAAAAAAAAATAATAAATTTATTTTATTAAATTCCTCTGAAATTCTAACACAATAGTACTTTAAATTCTGTTAAAAAAATAAGTAGTGTCCTGCCTGACCACCCTAACTACAATAAACGATCATATTTTTATAATATTTGCATATAAGTAGGCGAATCACGCTCACGCGATTCATATTTTCAGAATTTTTCCAAGAAATAATTAATTATGAATTTTTATTTTCATAAACTTTTAAAAATATAAAAACTCATATGTCCTAATCAATCTTTAACTCTTTACCAAAACTTCATTTAAATTCATTTTTTCTTTTTTAATCCTATAAGATAAGGACCTACAAGTACACGCTTTTGGGGATTCAAAACTACTTATACCATTTGGAAAGTTCTATGGGGACAAGCCACCACTTATCAATACGACTTTAAATAGAATCCAATAGAAAATGAATAATAATTATTTATTAAATTCAAAGTAAATCATAATTTATATATTGGTGGAAAACTGAGAATCTCCTTTAAAAACCCTTTTCATTTCATCAATTTTGGGTAAAAGAAAAGTCGTCAACCACATATCCTACACATACCCATCATATTGCCACTTTTTGGCCCATCATGATCATGCACATACCCATTCAATGCAATTTTTATTATTATGTGGGCTAATTTTTCATGCTCTATGCATTGGTGAAGATAGTTTCAGATTTTGGTGCACATATTTTTCAAAAAATGCTGATTCTTAGGGATGACTCCTCACTGTTCTCATTTTGCAAATTTCAAAGTTGCATAACTTTTGCATACGACCTTGGATCGAGTTGATTATTTTTTTGAAAGTGCATTATTTTTTGTGTACTTCACATTGATGCTGCTCATTTCATATGAAATTGTACCAATTGTATACTATCAACACATGCTCATTTCTCGAGGATCTGTAAAAGTATTAAAATCCAAAAATCTGTAACTGCACTAAATACAAAATGCCAAATCATTTTTTTTGGAGGGGGGTTCTTTGATTGAGTAAAGAAGGGCGGTCTCTTGTTGTATTTGTGCTTGACAATCTCTCATACTTTGTGCTCTATTTTTCCTTCACTATGGGAACATTTAAGTTTCCATTGTTCACACCATAACACATGGCATCAAAATGCATGGAATGCCTTAATGCAACTAGGATACACACCTTATGTTGAGAACAAGGTAATTGAACCACAAATGATATGGAAAAAATACTCTGGATGCTTGAACATACAAATTTTTTTTTGTTGTCCGAGTTTTGTTTCTCTTGATATAATGTTTTAGATTGAAGCATGTAAAGATTCACATGATGCATGGTAAAAATTAAAAACTCTATATGGTACAACTGATGAAGTTCATGGTTATCAAATTGACAACAAACAAATGGGTCTTGTTCCAAAGTCTTTTGATAACATCTAGGATTATGTAATGTCAAAGGTCAATGACCTTAGAGCATAATGTAAATAATGTGGCTTAGAGAAGAAAGACATTCAACTAGTCTATAACACTCTAAACAAACTTGGACCTAAA
The DNA here is from genome assembly GCA_007258455.2 of Sequoia sempervirens. NCBI lineage: Eukaryota > Viridiplantae > Streptophyta > Pinopsida > Cupressales > Cupressaceae > Sequoia > Sequoia sempervirens. The sequence goes on along the minus strand of VDFB02300433.1, from coordinate 2,296 downwards.
TTTGTAGCTTTTGTTTCTAGCTTTCATACTCATAGGTTGACAATGGGATCTACATTCACCGCACCTTATTTTGCTTCATTTTCTAAAATGTTGATGCAAGAGAAAGGTAAGCTTTTGTTAATGGGTCTTCTTAAGCCTTCACACTCACAAGCTTTGATGGCTGGTCAACCAAAGGGTTAGAAAGAATCAAGGAAACCTAACAACAAACAAAAGAAGTTAAAAAAGAAGTCAAAAAGAGATCAAGCACAATTGTATTTAACAACCAAAGTTTACTCCAACTCCTCCTCTTCAAAAGGGATTTTTTGAAAGAAGGAAAGGCCAACTTGTAGTTACTGGAAGAAATCTAGTCATGAGGAACATTCTTGTCATAAAAATAAGATCGATGAGTTAAAGAATCTTCTAAAAAAGAACAACATTAATCTGCCTTCTTCTATTACTCAAAAATCCTCTACTCCTTCTTCCAAATCAAGTAAAGGGAAGGCACATGCACTTATTGCTATTACTAATTCTTCAAAAGAGTGGATTCTTGACTTGGGTGCATCACATCACATGGGTTCTAATAAAGAATAGTTTTCTTTGTTGGCACCTTGTTCTGTGCCCCACATTCTCATTGGGGATGATTCTCTAGTGGAAGTCATTAGGAAGGGTTCAATTGATATTGGCAATGGTACATTTGGGGATATCCTCTGCATGCCTAATCTGTCAGTCAACCTTCTCTCTGTCTACCAAATCACTCAGCATGGTAGAAAAGTTGAATTCACTCCAGATTCTGTCAACATTAGGAATCTTGAAGATAATGCACTCCTTGAAGTTGGTAAGGCCAATCATGAGTCTCACCTATATGCTTTCTATATTTTGTACCTGATTCACATTCAACTACATTGCTCACCCATTCAAATGTTATGAGAAAACTATGGCATGAGTAGTTTGGCCATCTCAACTACCGCTATATTCAACAACTCAACAAACAAAATATGGTCATGGGTCTTCCTCAAATCAAATTTTCAGATCATGTATGTTCAGGTTGTGCCTTGGGAAAGCATCCCGAGGAGAAGTTCAACAAAGGGAAGGCTTGGAGGGCTTCAAAAGTCCTTGAATTGGTTCATAGTGACTTGGCGGGTCCTTTTCCATCATTATCCTTTAGTAAGGATCATTATTTGCTCACCTTCATTGATGAATATTCTAGATACACATGGGTCTACTTTCTTCGACACAAAGGATAAGTCTTTGATAGATTTCAAGAGTTTAAGGCATGTACTAAGAAGCAATATGGAAAGTGTGTCAAAATTCTCTTCACTGATAATGTAAGAGAATATGTGAACCATCGATATGAGCAATTTTGTACTCTTGAAGGGATTGATCAACATAATGTTCCCTACACACCACAACAAAATGGTCTAGTTGAGAGGAAAAATAGGTCTCTAAAAGAGATGGCTAGTTGGATGATCCACGCTTGCTCGCTTGCACCTGCATATTGGGTTGAAGCTATTAACTGTGTTGCTCACATCCAAAACAGAGTTCCACATAAGGTATTAAAGGGAATCACTCCCTTTGAAGCTTGGCGTGGTTAGGAACTTGTTGTGAGGCAATTTAGAGTTTTTGGATCCCCAACATGGGCACATATTCCTTCAGAGAAGCGCAAGGCCTTGGAACCTCAAATTTGGTCTTGTATCTTTGTTGGTTACCCTGATGGTGTCAAAGGATATTGGCTAATGGATCCTAAAACAGATGAGCTCTTCATTGAGCACAATGTGCAATTTGAGGAAAGCTCTTCGAGCTCCTCCTCTACTCTTCCTTCCTCCACAATGGTTTTAGAGGATTTTGAAATTGAGGATTTTCCTCAAGCTTCCTCTAGTTGTAAAGTTGATCATGAGATTTCATCTTTAGGACTCTTTAGAGATTTCAAACTCTCCTCCTCCATCCCCTACCATGCCACGTTGGGCTCGTCAAACACTTGAGTCTGCAGGCACTCTTGTTGGGGATCCTTCAAATACAAGGACTCGATCACAACATCAAGACATTCCACATTCCTACATCACCATAGCTTCAAATCCATAGTCATTTTGTGAAGCATCTAGTGTTACTGAGTGGGATTCCATAATGGAGGAAGAGTACAACTCTTTAATACAAAATAAAACATGGAATCTTGTTCCACTTCCCAAGGGAAGAAAATTGGTTCGATGTAAGTGGATCTATCGAACCATATTTGTAGCAGATGGCTTAGTTGACAAGTATAAAGCCCGACTTGTGGCCAAAGGTTTCTCTTAAGTACCAAGTATTGACTACACTAAGAACT
>VDFB02300432.1:0-28953 GCA_007258455.2 Sequoia sempervirens | reverse complement strand
ATGAGCAAAAATTCTATGAGCTTAAGCAATATGCTAGCATTGGAGATGATGAGGGTATGTTAGTACAACACTCTATTAGGGGCTTGAATGCCCATATTAGAGGTGGTGTTTGGGTTTTTGAGCCAAAAACCATGGAGGTAGCTATGGAGAAAGCTCGGATAGTTGAGGAGAATTTGGCTATGGCTTTAGGTGGTCAGATGGTGGTTTAGATTAGTAGTGGACTCCCAGCAGGTTTTAGTTCTTAGGGTGGTCAGACTCAGTCAACAGGTCCTTCTAGGAGTCAACAGGCACCCTCTAATGGTGATCAGCAGCAGTAGCCCTCTCATTCAAAACATAAGAACTCTTGGTCTCATCAGAGTGATAGGTTTCAGTCAGGAAGAGACAAGAATTGGAGAAAAAAAAATGTTATCGCTTTGATCAACTGGCCTGGAGTTCGCAGTCTATAGTTAACAGGGGTAGTGTTTAGCAGTCTAGTGCACCTCCAGGTGGTAGAGGTTTTGGCAGAGGTACAAGGTGCTTCTCTTGTGCTCAGCAAGGTCATATTGCTCAACAGTGTCCTCAGAAGGGCACATCTAGATTTACTCATAGACCAGTAGCTTCAGAGTTGACAGTAGGGGATGCAAGTAGATCACACAGAGTTTTTGTTGCGGTTGATAACCGCCAAGCTAAGCACCAAGGTAAAGTGGTTGAGACATCAGGTGTGTTGCAAGGTAGTAGATTTTTTATTCTCTTTGATTTAGGTGCTTCAGATTCCTTTATTTCTCCTTATGTAGTACCGATTTGTGGACTGGTGGCAGTGAAGCAAGATGATGGGTGGCAAGTTGAGCTAGCTTATGGTGCTAAGGTCGCAGTTGAGTCTCGTGTTTGTGGTTGTAGTTTGAGGATTGGGTCTCTTGACACCACAGTTGATCTTCCTATTATTCCCCTTGGGTCTTATGATATTGTATTGGTCATGGATTGGTTAGATGCTCACAGTGCAGTCATAGATTGTCATCATAAGTTGGTGCAGTGTGTAGATGATTCTGGAAATGAGGTTGAGGTAGTTGGGGTTCAGAGGCATATATCCTTGAGGATGATCTCAGCTATGCAGTTGAGGAGGTGTATGTCGTAGGGCTGTCAATTGTTTGAAGTGACAGTTAATGATTTGGAGTTAGGAGAGAGTCAGGAGGAGGTGTCACTTGATAGTCATCCCATCCTTAGATAGTATGTTGATGTTTTTCCCAGCAAGATCCTAGGGATGCCACCTAAGCGTGACATCAACTTTAAGATTGATCTTGTACCTAGAGTTGAACCCATTTCACGAGCTCCATACCGAATGACCACTCAAGAGCTTAAGGAACTTTGATTATAGCTTGAGGAGTTGTTAGCGGAGGGATTTATTCATCCTAGTGTCTCTCCTTGGGGAACACTAGTGATATTTGTGAAAAAGAAGGACAGGTCTCTTCGACTGTGCATTGATTACTAGCAGTTGAACAAGGTGACAATAAGGAACATGTATTCGTTGTCGAGGATCGATGATCTATTTTATCATATCAAGGGTGCTAGAGTATTTTTGAAGATTGATCTTAAATCAGGGTATCACCAATTGCGCATCTTCGAGGTAGATATCCATTAGACCACATTTCGTACTCGATATGGACACTACGAGTTCATAGTGGTGTCGTTCAGGTTAATGAATGCGCCCTCGGTGTTCATGAGTTTGATGAATGGTGTGTTTCGTACCTACTTTGACTGATTTTTCCTGGTGTTTTTAAATGACATATTGATCTATTTGAGGACCATGGAGGAGCATGAGGATCATTTGAGACAGGTTCTATAGTGTTTGAGGGAGAATCAGTTATATTCTAACTTGTCGAAGTGTGAGTTCTTCAAGGCAGAGGTGAAATATTTGGGACATGTTATCTCTGGTGAGGGCATTGTCGTGGATCCTTCAAAGATCCAAGCTATCATTGATTGGCCTACACCCACTAATGTTGCGGAGGTTCACAGTTTCATGGGGTTAGCAGGTTGCTACCAATGGTTTGTACAGGGGTTTTCGAGGATAGCACACCCCATCACTTCTCTTTAGAGGAAAGGGAAGAAATTTATTTGGTCAGAGCAGTGCGAGGTAGCTTTTCAGACTCTTAAGGAGAGATTGACCAGTGCACCTATCTTAGTTGTTCCTGATCCTACTGGGGATTTTGTGGTTTGTACAGATGCTTCCTTGGAGGGTTTAGGAGTTGTGTTGATGCAGGATGGTTGCGTGATTGCCTATGAGTCTCACAAACTCAAGGATCATGAGTTGAACTATCCTACACATGATCTTGAGTTAGCCATTATGGTTCATGCCTTGATGAGATGGAGGCACTTTTTATTGGGGAATCGGTTTGAGTTGCACAGTGATCATCGTAGTTTGCAGTATATTTTCATGCAGCCTAATCTAAATGCGACATAAAGATAGTGGATGGAGTTCCTATGAATATGATTTTGAGGTGAAATTCATTTAGGGTAAGAAGAATGTGGTTGCAGATGCACTTAGTAGGCGGAGACATGAGTTATCAGCAATGACACTTAGTGTTGATCTAAGGAGCCAGATCCTTTAAGTAGTTCCTTTGGATAGTTGGTATCAGGAGGTGATGACTGAGGTGGAGTCAAGAAGAGATTTAGAGGGAAGGTTTACGGGATATTCCCTTGAGTTAGATGGTTTGTTAAGGAATTTGGGTCATATTTATGTACCTTCCTCAGAAGATTTGCATACTTTGATCATGTCAGAGGTGCATCGAGCACCTTATTTAGCTCATCCTGGTGTCAAAAATATGCACATAGATCTTCGACAACTGTACTTTTAGGTTCAACTGAGGAGATATATTATTGATTTTGTGTCGAGATTTCTGGAGTGTCAAAGAGTGAAGGCAGAACACCAACATCCTACAAGACTTTTGCAGCCTCATCTAGTTCCGAAGTGGAAATGGGACATTATCTCGTTGGATTTTATTGTTGGTTTGCCTGTTTCTTCCCATCGGCATGATGTCATTATGGTCACTGTGGACAGGTTGACGAAGGTAGCACACTTCTCTCCTATTCATTCCTCATACAATGCTTCATCAATGGCCAAAGTCTTCATGGAGGACATTGTTAGGTTACACGGTATTCCTCGTTGAATTATTTGAAACAGGGATCCAGGGTTTACTTCATCTCTTTGGACATCCCTATAGCATGCATTGGGGACCCAACTGAACTTTAGTTCAGCTTATCATCCAAAGACTGATGGGTGGACTGAGAGGTTCAATCAGATCCTCGAGGATATGCTTCGAATGTACATCATGGATCAAAAGTCACTGTGGGAGGACTACCTATATTTGGTAGAATTTGCATACAATAATAGCTATCACAGTTCTATTGGCATGCCTCCTTTCCAGGAATTATATGGACGTTTGTGTCGGACCCCATTGAGTTGGGACCATTTGGAGGACAAGGTTCTTCTTGGTCTGGAAATGCTTCAGGAGATGGAGAAGCAAGTGGTTCATGTTATGGAGCATTTGGTGGCAACCCAAGATAGACAGAAGAAATATGTCGATGCTCATAGGGTGGACTATCAGTTCTCTGTTGGTGACTGGGTTTTTCTGCGGGTGCATCTGTGAAAGAGTCTAATCTGTTATGGAAAATACTCTAAGCTGGCATTATGTTTCATTGGGCCTTTTGAAATTTTAGAGAGGATTGGTCCTGTAGCATATCGTCTTGCTTTGTTGCCCAATCTCTCGCACATTCATGATGTGTTTCACATTTCAATTCTCAGACCTTATTATCCTGATATATCTCACGTTCTGGATTGGAATGCATTACAGGTAGAGGACGGGCAGCTGGCTTTGGAGCCCGTGGGCATCATACAACACAAGGGACTCACACTCAGGGGATGAGACATTGAGCAGGTCAGGGTCCTATGGGATCCGAATTACAAGTCTGTTGCGACCTAGGAGGATGCTTCTAGGATGAGATAATTATATCCATATCTGTTTGCAGGCTTCCAAGAGTAAGCCTGGTCTTAGGGGGGGAGGAAGTAGTGCCCCAAGTTTGTTCTTTATTTTGGACAATACTTGCATTTATAGCTAGACATTATGATATTGTTTGATGATATTAGGATATTATGACACTTTTGATGCTCTGTTATGATGATATCATGCTTATATTATGGTTAGCAGATTAGTTTAATTGTTTATGTAAGTTATCATGGATATAAGATTATTTGTTTATTGAATGCATATTCTAGATCATGATTTGATATCAGTTATTGTGTGTCGATGTATTGGTGAAGGGAACAGTGTCTCATCACTCCCTTGCGAGAACCCTACGACTACAATTTTCCCTTCATGGTGTGATTGACTGTTTTCCCTATGCACATGTTCAACCGTGTGATTTGTTGCAGGCTGCAGGTACTAGGCATCGACTCCACTTGGATTGCCAGGCTTGAGCATGCCTTAAAGCCCAATGGAGGTTGTTGATTCAGAGGTAGCATCGGGTCCCCCACATTGAGCCATCGCCCTCATCGAGGATGAGTTTTTGATGTCACATCTCGTCTATAAGGTCAATTTGAGTCATTTTGTGATGTAGTGATCATTTTACCTTCCATTTCATCTTACAATCTGGTAATGTTTGAGAGTATGTTTCTTGGAGTTATGTTCATGATTGTGCTTGGTTTGATTATTTCATTATGTTTGAAAGCATTGAAATTTAAAGACCTTGGAATAATTAAATAAAAGTTTGTATATGATTGAAGTATTAATTAAATAAATTATTAATGAGCATTTACTTGATTTTTATAAATTAAATTTTATCATTTAAAATGAAGTATTTAAATAAATATATTAATTTAATAGGATTGTGCAAGCAAGTTATAGGAGAAATTAAATTATAAATCATATATCTATTAAATAGTTAATTAAGTGAGTGTAATTGCAAGGGATGATTTAAAAGTTATAAAAATTAAACAAGTTGGATAAATTATGCTTAGTGGGGACGAATAAAAGAAAAATAAATTAATGAATTAGGGAGGATGCAGTTATAGATAGTGGAGGATAATAAATAAAGTAGTGGAGTTAACTGAAGAGGGGAAATTGGATTATTTTGGGGGAAATTAACTTGCATTTTGTTTCAGAGGGAGTTTTTTGGTTCTTGAATTGGTTTTCTCTTGTTCTTGAAATTTTTTCTTGGAAGTTTTGGAGGTTTTGGATTTGGGGCTTTTACAGAGGTTGGGGAATTTGGTTGTACGGGAGTTTCTTGTTCTTGAGTTGTTTCTTTGGTTCTGGAAAGATTTCTTGGAATTTTTTGGAAAGTTGGAATTGGGGGGGGGCGGGGGGGGGGGGGATTTATAGTATTGAGAAAGTTTGAATAATTTTGTAGCTGCAAATTGGAGAGAGCTACCTCTGCATCAATTTCCAGCCCAGCTAATTGATTTAATCAGGTTCCTATGTTTTTACTTTGCACCTCAATTTACGCTTGCTTGAAATATTTAATTAAAAAGATTCTGAAAGAACTCCCTGGAATATCTTTGCAATGTATAGTGTTTATTCTATAAATTATTACCAGCCATGCTTCAGAATTTTGATTTATGCTCTGTTTCGAGCTTTTAAAAGAACTAGGAGGCGTTGTCCCTGTTTTATAATCATGAATAGATAATCTTTTTTTAAGTCGTTTCTTTACCCAAACAGAGTCATACTCTTCTGTAGATTTCTTGTATGTTAATACCCTAATTTTGAATGAATCATTTAACCATATGTCTTTGTCTATCATTTGATTATACATTCATCTGCATATGAAATCGGCGTAATTTTTCCATACTTTTTGAACTTTATTGCACAATAGAGTCAATATTGAATCTCATTGAATTCGATTGTCGGCTGGGCAAATAGTATTAATATTTGTTACTGCAATTTATTGTTCCCTATAGCTCTATTTATACTGGTTTGGCATCTCCAAGAAATAATCATATTACATATTCTTTCCTCTTAGTCGAACGAAATTCCTTTTTGTTTTGTTCTGGAAAATTTTGTCTGATTGGAATCATTTCCAACACTAGACCTCTCTCTGCATCCTCTTTTGTTAATTTCGTGAATAGTTTTCCCAAACAATATTTCTTATTCTGCTAAATTTGGCATAAATTTTGATAGCTGAGTATATATGTATAGATACCATCCCTACATCTCTCTCTTCTAGCATCGACTTTTTCTTGACAAGGGAATTTTTTTTGCTTACTGTGGTTTCTCCTTGCCATTAGTTCGTGTGCGACATACATGCAGTCATCTAAGCTTTTAGTCTTCAAACTTATTTCCTTTAGTTTGCATGCTTTATCTTGGTGTTGGAATGCCCAGTGAACTGGGAGATTCGTTGGTTGAAAGTCTTATCTCTGTTTAAATTTATTTTATCACAGCGCCTCATGCACGTATAAGATTTGGTAGTGTGGTTAGAATATATATATATATATATATATATATCAGGCCTTGTTTACATTGTATTGGTTCTTTGTTTACATTGGAATCGTTGTCTTAATCAATAGCTGGTATAGCATGTGTGTTCAGAAAATTGTTATAATGGTTTATAAAGAAATTTGAATATGGAATATTGCGTGTGTTTAAATATATAAATATATATATATAGATATATAGATATATAGATAAATAGATATATATATATATATATGTTATCACGGAATCTAGCAGCACTCGTTCCACGGATAACCCCCCTACGAAACTTGTCTGTTTCCTAGGATTCGTGAAGTTCAAGCACGCATAACAAAGTGATTTTCAAGCCACCTTGAAATGTGTTCCCAACCCTCGAATAGTCAATTCGAGCATTCCCCCATGTTCGCCTCGCGAAGACCTTCGAAACGAGATCTTTCGCGAAGTTTCACTGTTCATACTTAGTGAATTACGAAAAATGCAGTGGCACTAAAAAAGTGCGCTCCTGCCCTGAAGCCAAAATTGGCTAAGTCTGGAAAATGCAAGGGCGCTAAAATTTAGTGCCCCTGCATGCAGTGAAATTTCCAAAAAGTGCAATAGCGCTAAATTTTAGCGCCATTACACTTTTCTTCGCCACTTAACTCTTTTTCATGGTTTTGGCACGTTTCTTCATGTTTTCGCGTTTTTCATCAATCGTGCCACTTTTTGTGCCTAGATTTATTGCTCGACTTGAGTTAGGTTTTTAATTTTCCTTTTCACTTAAAAGTATGAATTCACCATTTTCATTGTTTACATTTCATATTCTTTTCTCTCCTCTTGCTGTGCGAGTTTTCTTCAAACTGCAAAATCACGTTTTTGGAGATTTCGCCATTCCTTCAGTGTCTTCGCGTTTTGGTTCTGGTAAGTCGTTTTGCTTTGTCTTTATTTTTCTTTCATTTGTATGTGTTCAATATTAACATGCACGTTTTGTTTTCTTTTCTTCTCCTCATTCGCATTTTTGTTTTTGTTTCTTCTATTTCTCTTCACGTCTTTTCCTCCATTTGTGTTTTTCTTAACCTCACTTATTGTTTTGAATGTGCATTTCTTTCCTCCATTTCTGTTTTCTTTCCCTACGCATTCTTTCCTTACTTTTACCCTACACATTTTGTTCTTCTCCATTCGTGTTTTTCATCTATCCTCACACAACGCAAATTCTTGTGTTTCATGTTAATTCCATTCTCCTCACAACTTGTATCTTTCCATTGTTTTTGTGCTTGTTAAGCACGTTATCCATGTCGCTCTCTTCATACGTTTTGGAGCGAACTTTGAAATCTCAAAAAAGAAAGATTTCTTGATGAAACCCTTGAATGCGTATACATTGATATTAAGACAAGTTTCAAATCTTTCCATGAAAACATTGCATTTTCCAAGCACGAGCGCCATCGCCATTCTTCCCTACATCTGCATTTCAAAATTGTCAAAAAATTGCTAAAGCGTTGAATTTTAGCGCTATGACATTTTGAAAATGTCAAAAAAATTCTAACACTGAAAGATGTAAGGGTGCTAAAATTTAGCATCCTTGCATCAAAAGCAATTTTCCAGAGATGTAAGGGCGCTGAATTTTAGCGCCCTTACACTTTTTTCGAGTTTTCTCCATGCTTTCCCATCCTTGTGCTCACTTCACGCTTTCCCATGTTTCCTAACAATTGGTGTTTGTTCTGGCTAAACGGATTGCAGTCTATTTTCAAAAATTGTCAAATCAAGAGTGATCAGAGTTCTAGTTCCTTTTGATGACTGCTACTAAGCCTCCTTCTTCTTCAAAAGCAAAAGGCAAGATGAAGTACAAATATCAAGGTGTCTATCCGCCGACTATGGTGCTTTCCAAAGTCGAAGAGATAAAAGATACAGAGGTTGGTCATCAAGACTTGGTTGACTTCTCAAAGCTAACCAAGACGAAGCCTCTTCTTGATTCAATGAGAGCGATCGTACACAGCAACCTCCATTTGGTGGCGATGTTCCCTACAGCTGCGCACAATACTGAGTTTGTTCTTCAAGTTGCGTCTCATTACATCAGAGAAAGCATAAGTGTGATCGACTCTTCCGAGCACGAGCTTCTGAGACTCGACCCCGATTTCTTTGACATTGTCTTCAAGGTCCCTCATATGGAGAAATATATTGACATCTCTATATCAAAAGCACAAGAGATCTTTGATGCTAATCCCAATAAGGCTAAACAGTTGATAAACACTGAATGGTTAAAGAAGCCTAGATCATCTGTTTCTAGATGGCCGAAAGGACTCCTGAGAAGTGACTTCAAAGATGACGTCAAGGATATGATCACATTTCTAAGCAGGGTGAAAGGCTTGCCGGAATCGTCCACTTTTCACGATTGGATGTATGAATACATCAGGATCATTAGAAGGCAGAAGGTGCATATTGACTGGGGCAAACAAATCAGCGATGAGATACACGAGCAATTGATCAATGCTCCTTCTACATTGAAGTTCTACATGACTTCTTACCTGGTGTACGCAGCAGTTGTGATGAGACAATTCCCAGGTCTATCTACAAAAGGGAATCGGATGATGGTGCCTGTGTACAGATATTTCTATCAATTGGAGTTGAAGGAAAGCTTTCATCATTTCAGACGGGTCACTGATGCTTTCTTTGCGCCTTTACTCTTCAATTTTGATCCAGCTTTGGAAAGAAGAAGAGTATCTGATGAGGCTTATAAGGTGGTAAGTAAAGTTGGATGTATTTTTCTCCAATTCCCAACATTTACTTACTTGAGAGTAGGCTGCTACACTGGTTGTCCCTACATGCTACCACGTTATCCTTCGGATAAGTGGATTCTCATGGAAACATGCAGACAATTGATGTCAGTGCAAAAAGAACGAAGAAGCAACCACAAGCGTGGGTTCAAGTTCCCACTGACCATCAACCGATATACTATCCAAACTGTACAAAAAGCTAAGTCTGTCTATGCTGAAATGTAGATCATGACCATCAAAACCTACAGGTATAGGTTTGATTTCGACTACCGAGATGTCAGAAAAAAGTTGCAAAAGGGTCACCAACATAGGTACCGTTTTGAAGACATCTGGGCAGATTGCAGAGATGAAGAATCCATTCGTAAAATGGACTATTGCAGGTTGACTGTTCAACAAATCAGAGATCTTGGTATTGTTGACCTACCAGAGGATTTTGAAGATCTAGGTGATATCATGAATGTTGTCTATGATGAGCAAGGCATTGCTAAAAGGTCGTTGCCTGCAATACAATGGTCTAGGAAAGAGGTTACCGACATGAGAGAAAGGCTGAGACCAATCCTAGCCAACACAGAAGAATGGTTACAGAAACATGGTTATGCAATGAAAAGTTTTAGAACAGACTCAGAAGGAGAGGAATCTGAAGCAGAAGCTCGCCAACAACAAGAACTCCGCGACAAGAATAAATCAGCGGCCGTTCCCACTTCTTCGCGAAGAGGTCCTAGGATCAAGTTCACTGTTGGCAAGAAAGATACCCAGGCTGTCCGAGAGACAAAAATCACGGAATCTAATCCATCTCGCTCTAAGGGTAAAAAGTCTATTCTAGAAGAGATAGATTTCGATGAAGAAGAAACTTCAAGCGACCAATCCGCTGAAGATGAAGATTCAGCAGAAGCAGACTCCGATGCCGAAGAGGTTTCTAAAAGCGGGCAAGAGTCTGATGAAGATTCTGAAGAAGGATCTGAAGGTGACTTTGAAGGCGAACCAGAATTAGAGAGACAAGAGGGTGATCAACAGGAACCCAGGCATGATCAAGAAATAATTACTTCTCCTCCTGAGAATGTAATTGAGGAAATTCCCAGAACATCATCGCCCGTGACTTCAAATGTTCCTCATACCCATCCAGATTCAAGAACTCCTCCACCTCCTGTTCCCTCGTCACCTATTCCTACCACATGCATTCCTGCAGTCGAGATATCCCCTATCCCTGCAACATCAACCCAGCTTGATACTCCTTCAGTGACAAGCATCCATACGGTTGATATACTGTCAAGCCCTCCATTGTCCATTCCTAGCTTGTCTTCGCCAACGTATGATATCACTTCTGAAAACAAATTCAATCGTTTCATGAATGAGTCAATGCGTGATCAGCTCAATGTGTCAACTACAGGAGCAATGATGACAAATACTTCTCCAATTGTCACGATACCTATGGTGAGTTCAGATGTGACAATAACTTCAGAAGTAGCAATGGCGACTGAATTGACAGTAAATCCGGAAGTTCACACTTCCTTTCTTCCTCCTTGGCTAATATCTCAAGTGTCAAAGCGTAAAAATCAAATGATTTCTCCAGAGGAGCTCGACCTCGAAGAGATAGTTCTTCCAAAAGCCAAAGGGAAGAAAAAGGAAAAGGTATACTCAAGGCTAAACGTTGATAAGTCTGGCCACAAGTATGCTGAAATTGGCATACCACCAAATGAAGAAGGTGATGTCAATATGGAGAACTACATAGTAACAAAGGTCCAGCTTGGCAAGGTTACCAACGAAAGTGCAAAAGCTGATGCGCAAGTCACTTTGGATATCTTGGCTAGAAGGCTGGATAAAGTAGAGCAAGCTCGTAACATGTACAAACAGAAGGCAGAGCATTATGCCACTGTTGTAAAGAGACTTGTTGGTTCTCCAAGTAATGCACAACCGCTGACAGTGGTAAATATTGAAGACTCAGCTGTCAAGAAAGCTGAGAAATTCGCCTCCAAAGGCAGGGTGTTATATGATTTTGTTGAGAAGATCATTGGACATGGATCTCAGATAGTTTTGGCTGCGGATGAGAAAACTACCATGTTGGCCAAGCTCACCACAGAGCTTGATAAAGAAAAGAGTGTACTTTCCCAGGAGCGCAGAGACATGGAAAAATGCCTGTTGTCATGGTCGGAAATGAAACAGGTAAAGCTTAGCAAATTGGTGGAAGTCGGGGTAATTCCTGACAAAGAAAAATTCGTTGAGGTAAGAGAATCACTGAAACACAGAATTCAAGTGGTTCAATCTCTCACAGAAGATCTTCACCAAATACAGGAAGATGTCGACGGGCATCGCACCATTCTTGAAAAAGGTATCAAAGAGTTGCCTGGTCAACTTCTTGAGGAAAATCGTATCTTCCTGCCGGCCACAGAAATATCCCAGATCTTCAAGGAAGCCATCATGAATTTGATTGACAGTTCAGACTTCTCAGAAGCTTCGCTGAACATCATTTGTGATACAAGGCTCACATTGGACAACCTGAAGACGCATCTTGACAGGTGCAAGAAGGTTCATTCATCTGCCATGAGATCAATCACAAGAATTCACACCATTGTGGATTACACCGTTGGTCCAGATGAGAAGTTCATGCAGGAGACTAGGAGGAAATTTGAAGACTTTCGCGCCCAATGCAAAGAAACGTGAAGCAGCCCCCTATTCTCCAGTATTAGACATTTCTGGTGCATCCCATTATGTATCTTGTAAATATTTCTTGACATTTTCGAATGTCTTTTTGTAAATTGTAATTACACCAAGTCCAAAGATGTAATATTTTGAAAACAAATTACACTTTGACTTTGGTCAAAGTTAGGTGAGATCTCCTAAAATCGCTCACCTAACTTTCTCTGATTTTCTCAATCTCTTTCCTTCTTTTGCTCATCCCTCTTTCTATATAATGTGAGGGATTTTCATCGTAATTTTATCCTTTAGTGTTTTGCAATGAAGTGCTGCCCTTTTTGAAGCAAATTTGTGAAACTTTGCGTTCATGCTTTGTGAATGAGATTCGATTAATAAAGAAAAGGATTGCAAGCCAAACTTTGCGTTGGATTCGATACTTTTGTGAGTTGATCTTATTTGGTAGTGATTAGTTTGAAGAATCTGAAGGACTCTAAGTAGTTTATGTAAACTTTGTGTTACATTTATTATTTAGATTGCATTTGTATTTATGTTTATCATTGGTTGAATGATCTACAAGACTTTGTGCTTGTAATCATTCATGCTCTTGCATGTTTTGGTTGAATGATCTACAAGACTTTGTGCTTGTAATTATTCATACTCTTGGATACTTTTGTCGAAGGATCTACAAGACTTTGTGCTTGTAATCGTTCGTGCTATTGGATACTTTTGTTGGATGATCTACAAGACTTTGTGCTTGTAATCGTTCATGCTGTTCGAAGAATTGCTGCGTCTAAGAAGACTTTGTGCTTCTAGCACAAACGATACATCTGCACAGATCCAACATTGAAAAAGCTACGGAACGACTTTGTGCCTTCGTGAGCTTTCCCTTTTTACTTTATTTGTTTGTTATTAATCACTTCTGGTATCTCTACGCTTCGCTTTGACGAGATAGAGATATTGGTATTACTGCTAGTTGTTAGTTTTAGGTTATCAAGAATTGTGAACTTTCAACGGTGAAGCATTGTAAACATCTTCTCTGAAAAAAGAGAGAAGGATGAATGTAACACACCCCCCCCACTTCGTAAGTTTCGTGTACATTTTGTAATTATTTTTTTGATTTACTATCGCTTCTGTTAGCAATAAGAAGGGCGCCTCCCCTTTCCGAGAGGAGAGATTTACATCTCACATAGCTGTGGCTGAAGTCCAAGTTGTGTAATCTATCGAAAAGTTGATTACATAATTTTCACCCAACAATATATATATATGCATATATATGTATATTTATATATAAGTATACTTACTGATATTTGTTTATTTAATTTTTGTATTCTATAATCTTAAATAGAGTCTTGTTTAAACAGATTGCCAAAAATATATATATATATATGTGTGTGTGTGTATATATCATTATATATATATATATGTATATATATATATATATGTATATATATATATATATATGTGTATATATATATATATATGTATATATATATATATATATATGTATATATATATATATATATATGTATATATATATATATATGTATATGTATATATATATGTATATGTATATATATATATGTATATATATATATATATATGTATATATATATATATATATATGTATGTATGTATGTATAGATGAATCTTTAAGAGCGTACGGTTGTCCCTATTACTATTCTATCATGGTTGTTACATAATTGGAAGAGAAAATATTTGATTTTAAAGAATTGATGTAGTTAGAAATAAATAAATAAAAGTTAGTGTCTTTAGAAGAGATTATTATTGAATTGAATATTTTATTTGTGAACTTGTAATGATTTCCATGCAACCCACTTAGACTCCATATTCTATTATTATTTGAGTTGTTAGTATGAAGAAAGTGAATGATTATTAAGTTGGTAATGATAGTGGGTTTTGTTCAAATGGTTATGTCTTCTAGTGGAATTAAATTTGGAGTCTTCAAGAGGCTAGGGAGAATTGTTGCCTTGATGGAATTCTTTGATTATCCTTGAGATGATTGTTGTGTGTCCAATGAGTATATGATGGTTATTGGCCTTGCACTTTATTTTCCCTATGTGGTTGGAGCTTTTAAAACTTGTGAGCGGGAAGGGTTAAGCATCGCAATGTTGTTTAGTTAATGAATTATTGTGATTGTGCAAGTGGCTTGCTATTTGATTTCATTGGTTTTCCTTCTTGTCGATAGGGGAGTGGCTTTTAATGGGGGTCGGTGCACAAAGTGGTTCCTAGGTAACCATGTGGAAGTTTTGTAATCAAGTGATAACCTAAAATGAACTAGGGGGTTGGGTAGCAATACACTAATCAAGATAAGTTAATGCCTTGCTCAAGGATCAAGCGCTCGTATAGGCTTGAGATGAGTCGAGAAGGCTTAGAATGGCAAGATCAACTGCCTCATCCTCTCGAGAGGTATGTTGATTCTACATAGGGTTGCATGAGGGGCCAGAGATTGGTAGAGGCTACCAGGGTAACCTAGGATGGGGGTCGGGGCCTAGGAAAATTTTCCTAGGTAACCCATGCAAACTATGTGATGACACTCCTACGGCAAGTTTGTATCCCCTTGTTTCTTGTATTTCCTTGGATGTTTATGTGCCTCTGGAAGTGATGTTACTATTGTTTGTTGTTGTACTTTACTTGTGCATAGTTGTCTTGTTAGCCTTGTGGTGTCCAATGTCTAATGCCTAATTATGATGGTGGGACCCTTTGTTATCTCCTAGCACGGGGGGTGGACCTTTAGGTTTCACACGGTTGGGTGGAAAGTGCAATGTTCCCCATTGGGTTCCCTCTCCACGTTCGTGATTGTGTTGACTTCTCCTGGATTGAAGACCTCTGTAGTTGTACCAACTTATGTGTATTGTCACTCTTGTACTTGTATTGTATCATTCTTGATGTACACTCCTCACATGTATATGAGGAAATATCGATATTTAGATGTGTAAATTTAATGTTGTAAATTGAAGTTGAATTCTATTATGTAATGGATGGTGTAACAGATATTATTGTATATGTGATTAAATGAATTGATTCAATGATCTAGTTTGAGTAAATGTTATGGATGTATCATATTGAGTCATGGTAAACTGTGATGATGAGATGCATTTCTATTTTGATGTTAAAATTTTATTAATGTTTTTTAGTTCTCACTAAATTAGATGATGGGAAACTACGTAATGTAGTCATGGATCCTAGAGGACTTAGATTAGATTAGATTAGATTAATATTAAGTGTTTCATTTACAACAACGTGTTTATAAAATTTCAAAAAAAAAAGTTTCATTTAGGCGTTAGTGTGTTGTCCTCTAGGGTCTCGTGGCGGGGAGTTACGTAATTAATCCATGTGTTAGTTGTGTGGGTAATCTAGGTATTTCAATTTTTATAATTATACTTTTTTAGTGTTTTAGAGGTTGATCTTTGCTAGATCTCAAACATGTTCTTGGACCTCTAGGCCAGTCTATGGTCAATTTTTTGTAATTAATATTGTAATCAAGTTGCAAGAATCAATTCACAAAATCTTGGACTTCTATAACTTAGTCATTTGCATTTTCTACTTAGATAATCAATACAAGACACACCTTCACCTTTGAAATATATTTTGTCTCTATTTTCTATCAACTATTTCAAGGAATTTTATGATTTCTAAAGGCACATTTTTTGGATATATATAGGTCAAGTTCATATATATTCAAGGAATTAAAAATGAATAACCATGAATTGATTATATTTTTAGAGGTGAAAGGGAATTTAAGGACCAAAGATTTGCAAGATAGATCCAAGTACATTGGATATTTTTAAAATAATTATTTAATATTTAATTTCTTTAGTGGGATTTTATTTAAACTCTTAATCATTAAGATATAAAATTGACATGTTAGATTGCATGCCAATATACACATAGAGTGTCGTGTCAAGAAAAATTACATACAAGGAATACAACGGCCATTGTGATGATGCTTCTATCGCATACAATGTCGAACCATAATAATACTTACAAGGAATCAACATTGTTGCAAGAAAGGTGACACACATGAAAGACTTATAAATTATGGGAAAAAATCACTAGAATGAACCAATGAGTATAACTACACCACAATGACAATTGGGTCCTAACCCCATAATCATGCTCTCTCATGGAGTCAATGTGAAGGCAGGATGAGGTAACCACCTACTTAAATACATATCCTACCCAAGTGACATCCACCAAATCTAATTGAGTTTGGCATGTCCTTGAAATATCATATTGATCATATGCAATAACTCTAAGTATGTCACAGACTCACATCTTGTTTGTATTAATTACCCCATGAATTTATTTATTTATCATTTAATTAAATAACTCGTATTCATTGTAGCCACATAATCACTTTTGATTCGAGACAATGTCGAAAGCCACTCCTTCCTACCCTCTATACCTCAATCCTAAGCTCCTCACTTCCCAATTAATTAATTGGATGTGGCATGAAAAATGATACAACAAAAGTGGTATAAAAATTTGAATGTGGTCCCAAAATATTTCACAGGGAAAAATAATGAGACTTATTTTCCCCCATTTTAATTGTTTCAAAATCACTCTAAATTTTAAAAAAGTTTAAATAATTTTACACGTGAAAAAATAACCAACCCCTAACTCCTCCATGGATAAATGCTTGAAAATTCAAAAAAAAAAAATCAAAAAATGAAGGATACTCTTTTATTCATACATGCACAAAACTCATTTACATTAAAGTTCATATTTTCAATTTCTTAAAAAATTTGTCATAGTTTTTGCTTTAAAATGGCATTTATAAAAATTTACAAAACAATAGATTCCATAACACAATTTAATCAATTCATAATTGGAAATAGACCCATATGCTACAACATACGTGGTTATGGTAGTCATGAGATGAAAATTTCTAAAAAACTAAGAGAAAACAAGAAAATTACCTTCAATTTGGAGAACACCAAATTGCCAAATTCACACAATAAAAATCAATTTTCAAGAACAAATTCACACGCCATGAAAATACACCTTCAATACCTTTATTTTTTCAGGCCAATTCAAGCCAACAATCCTCAAAATTAAGCAAATTAATTCAATTTTCAAATTGAGAGGAAGAGGGTTTGAGAGAAATTTTTGAAAATATATCTTTCTCTTTTTCTTTTAACTCCCTTTTCCAATCTCTTTTCACTTTATTTATATTTCTCCTTTTTTACCTTTTTATTTTCATTTTCCAAATTAGCATTGATATAACTAACTTAATTCATTTTAAAAATAAGGAATATTTTAAATCCTTAATTAATTTGCATATAATTTACAATGCAACTAAATAATAATTCAGATTTTATTTTTCAATTTCTTGATTCCCAAAGTGCATCATACATTATTAACATGCAGTTCAATTAACCATCAAAATATAAACAATACAATGAGAGAATATACAAACATAACCATGACACACACATTTATAGTCTAACCACACCATAAGAAAACTTTGGAACATCCACTAATATGGATCTAGACTTACATCAGGTCTCATAAGACAAGCCTTGCAATCAATTCAAGTACAATAGGGATTAGCAAAAATATTAGGCCCAATGTGACATCTTTGATATAACCACCATTGAGGAAATAACCTAAACTTGTATAATTGGGTGAAAAATTAACCTTGTAGTTGCACACTCAATTCACATGTTAAGCATTCCTACATCATATATATAATAGTTGAAGTAATACAAAGTCACCCATCATGTTACACTATAATATAAATCATATAATAAACACATTCAAAATAGCTTGACATCAATGTACATCATCCAAGTATGAGAATACAAAAACCAGTAACATTCATATTTCCAACACAATGATAATGCATTCATCTATGAATATGTATATATGTACGTATCTACAAAGATGAAGTAAAATATAACCACTCTCATATCTAAATGAGTGTGTATTACGTGCATCATGTCATATACAAACATAATCCAAATGTCAATGCAAAATTATTTTGAGAACACCTCAACAACAACAACAACAACAAAAAGTATAATGATCATTAGAGCTAAATATATAATTAATAGGCCAAAAATAAGGGTAAATAATGAGAAAGATTTAATAATGTACAATAACTAAATTTCAATTTGGTCTAAGAATCAATTCATGGGCATAAACTTGCAAAAGGTGTAGTGGCTATATGTGTAAGGGTTGTAGGTAGTGAGGTGAGTGTGGATGAAATGCAACTAAAAAGACATTCATTAAAATTGCTACAAGAACTCTAATAAAAACTACTATAAAAACTATTGCAACAGTCTACTACAGGAATTGTACATGTTGCCAAAACTGTACGAGATGCTACAAGAACTATGTAGATTGAAAACTATTTAAACTGATTTATCATAAAAAAGAATAATTAAATAAACTTGAAATACATATTTTCAATCATACTTCACAAACTAATAAATTTAATTTACGAACCATAATCTACAACACTCAAATAAAATAAAATTATAAATAAAAACACACAAATAAATAAAAAAAATTAATGCCACTTTCATTTCATGAGAGTGGGCCCTCCCTTGATCCATGGAGTGGTTGAAACACTCTATGCTAAATACTCCTCAAAATAGTTATTACATATGTATTATGAATTCTGCACTTTTACGTGTCTTTTATTTTTTGTGCTATTCTCATATGTGCTTTTCCTATACACTACTACATTTTCTATCGCCCTTATTTCACACATTTTTTTCTCTCTATGTCGTTACATTATTTCTATGCTAACTTTTAGCCTTATTTCATTGTTGCACACCATGCTATGCTATCCTCTCTCATAGTTTTTCTACTCTATTTATGCACCTTTTACAACTCATGGATTACAAAAAATTGACCATAAATATAGGTTTGCAACCAACAAACGGGCTTAAAACAAATAGGCTTTTTTGGCCTACGGTTATAACAACAAAATAATGTGGAAAGTTGTTTAGTTTGGCTTGTGGCAATTATTATGTTTAAATCGTGGCTATTAAAAGAATGGAAATTTATTTATCGCTAACAAACATTTTATTTAGCTATACAAGAATTTATTATAATAAGAGGTTAAAATATAGCTTAAAAAAATATAAAAAAATATTTATAAACTACAAATAATTTGTTGGAAAATGTTACACTCATGGCGACAAAAGTTTTTGTTCTCCTCCAATAATTCCAAGGCTAAAATTTCAATAGTTATTAGTCAATACAATCTAATAATGAAAATAAAGTATTAAAATGGGTATTAAGGTATGTGAAAGAGGCTAGAATATGAGAGGAAATAGAACATTTATTTCCCTCATCAATAATCACAAAAATAATCAAGTGCGAACACTAGAGGCATTACACATTGTTAACTATAATTGATTCAACACTTCAAGTTCATAATAACAAACATCTACATAAGGTATAAGTTACGTTTGTTTACTTATCCTCATGGTGCACAAGGGTACAAAGGGAGAACCAAATGCTTGTTAATTCATCAAACCTTTGCTTATTTGAATGAGGATAAGTTAGTTTCTATAAATTATGTGCTCACAAAGCTTGTAAAGGTACAAATGATCATACCTACACCTATCAAAAATAATTCATTTTCTCATATAATTATGTATTTGTCAAATATCTACAAATTTAAGATCTAAAATTATAAATTTGAGTAAATCTAGCACAATATAGATCAATGACAAGGAATTAGGATTATACATTTTGTCATTTGTACCTAGTCTTACATTTGTAGGACTCTACTTTAAATATCCACATCATTATCAAGGCCTTTACTACGATCACCCTCTTGAGTCTTGTAGAGCTCCAAGTGTAGAAGATAGCGTCCACTCTTGTCAATTTGTCTTTAATTGTCCCCAATTTAATCATAGGTTTGTCTATTAGCTCAAATTAAACTTGATCCTTGAATCTAAGTGTTGTGACATCCCTTAAAATTGAGGGTCACAATAAAAATCACCAATAAAGAATGTTATTGATGAGTAACCTTTGTCTATAATAAAAACATTTGCAGGCCACTATATGTGTTGATTTTATTATTAACCTTATATTTTTCTATTGGATGCACAAAGTTATGGATACTACAATTATTCTTACTAGACTGATTTATTGATACATCTCTAAAAAATGTAGAGGTGGAGGTAGGGATTGAGGAGATGGTAGTGGCAATAGGAGTAAAGGGTGAAAGCTCAACTATTAATCTAGCTCTACAAATGGGGAATGTTGATGAACTAGTTGAGTTAAGTAGAGAAATAAGACTTTTCATGCATTTTTCTACAATGTGGGTGAACTATTGGTAGGATTAAATTTGCATCACCATTGATGATGGATTGAAGATGGCGATAAATTTACAATTCTATTTTTGTGTGGCCCCTTTGTGCATTAGTCTTTTTGTCATAGAGAGATTTGCTATGGGTTAGATTCCTAACTCTCACAGGGCATAACAAAAGTAGACCGACACATGAAGAGGAGTCATGGGTGGAAGAGATTGTTGACATGGTGCATGCTTCTCCTATATTTAAAAAGTGATCAAGAGTTGTTTATGTATATTTTATGTTTTATTGATGGAGTGACAACTACTTTTTATTATTATCAAAGATTATGTTATTCTTGATGTTGGTTTTGTTTGATTGTAGCTTCATTACTTTTTTAGCTTGATCATTTGTACTTTATATATAAACATGCTTCTTTGGTGAGGCCTCATATAAAAACCCCACTAATATATCTAAAAAAGAGTAACTACCAAAATATAAAAGATATATCATAATATATATAAATACTTTAATAAAATATTATTATTATAAATGTTAGTGTAGGTTTTTTATTTTCCTTATGTTAGGGAATATTTATTTTTCCTACACACATTATTAAGCTTGCTTAGGCTATATTAGAATGGATAGGATGAGTACATGTGGCATAATCCATCAATTACATGTGTCACTCACACCCACCTTTGGGTAGTTGAGTCTCACACCCTCTTTTGGATTCTTATGCCACCTCTCATAACCATTTATTGTCTTTACTTGAGTAGGCATAACCATGTAATCTGGAATTTACCAAGTAGGTAAAACTCCCACCTATTATGGGTACTTCGGAGTTATTACTCCTCTTGGAATTATCTACCATTATTTTTCTATATAAACATCACTCACCCTCCCCTTGGATAGTAATATGGAATACTAGTTCAGTGCTAAGGGAGTGTTGAGTTTATTCATCTCTAGATCTCTTTACTTGTTTTCCTTTAATCATTTTGATCTTGGGTGATTTCACAACCAAATCTAACAATAAATAATAAAATTGAATTATTCATGGGATTGTCGAGATGAGGGTCAAGATAAAGTGGTTTTCACCTTCTATTAGAAGATTAAAAGTAAACTTTTATGGTGCATCACAAGGCAACTTGGGTGCCTTCAGAACAAGGTGCATAATCAGAGATGAATTCCACAACATAATTCAAGCTATCTCAAAAAACTTTTTCCATGAACCAATAATCAGTTTAAGTTGTAAGATATTCTAGTAGAGCTAAATATTGTGAGAAGAAATGGTCAACAAGGTAGACATTGATGGATATTCTTTGATTTCCATCAAAGTAATTCAAAGACAATGGAGCTCAAGTTGGAAGTTAAAAAATATTCTTCAATATATTTGTCCACTTCTTTATAAGTTGGAAATCCTCTCCATACAATGCTATTATAGAGAAGCAAACAAATTGGCAGATGAGCTAGAAAACTATGCCATTAAGTAGCATGAGGAAACCATAACTGCTCACAAAGTGTTTGCTTGGCTTGGCTTAAGTTTATAGGAGAAGATGTAAGTAGATTAAGGATGGTGAATCCATCCAAGACTGAATGAACATCATTGCAAATTGGAGGTTCCCAATTCATTCTTTGCACACATAAGATGACACATCAAATAACTATCTAGAATAGAGTGTGTGAGTGTAAAAATTCTCCCCTCTTTGGGCAATTGTAAATAATATTTTGTACCACAAAAAGAGCGCAGTATAAGTGATAATAGGATGTTAGGCCTATGATGAGGTGGTGGAGTATAGGCATGATCAATACTACATTGAGCTCTTCTTGTTCAATACTATTGATGTACCAAGGAAAAGGAAGAGAATCTAGGCAAAGTAGATGAGGGTAAACTATATCTAGCTGAAGTTGAGAAAGGGAAGGCTTGGAAGTGTAGACATCTAAAATTGCCTTGAACGCATAACACATCTCGATTTCACTTATTGACATTATCACTTAATTCCTCATTTAATTAAATAATTTCTAATTATTTGATTAAATTCATCATTTTCCTCTATTAATAAATTAATTAGCATTACGATTAATTCATCATTTTTATCATTTCTTACTAATTTCCTCTTAATTGAATAATTTTGAATTGTTTAATTAAATTAAATTTTCCTCTTTCCATCATGATTAAATATTTTTATTATTTAATCAAATCTATTTTTTCCTCAATCCCACTTGATTAAATATTTTTTAATTATTTAATTAAAAATCATGTTTCTTCTCATCCTCACAATTATAATTTTCATAATTATTTAATTCCTTAATTTTCCTCCAACTTGCACAAAGAATATTCTTTTTTCAAAAGAGTATTCTTTTTTTTCAAAATATATTTTCCCTCCAAAATATCTAAATGGCATATTCCCTCCAAAAAGAATATTCCATAATTCAAATTTGAATAGATATTTTCCCTCCAAAATATATTTAACCAATTTTCCTTGAAAATAGGGATATTTTGGGCTATCATTCAATTTCATCCATTGATCTTCTTTGATCTCCTTGATTTCCTCTCAACTGTCAATCTTGATATTTAATCTTGATCATTGATCAGATATCTGTAAATCTATAAAACAAGTAATTTCTTCATCAAATTCATTCACAATATTGATCATTGAGAAATTATTCACAATCTATATATCCTCATGAGCTTGAACAATTCATTGTTTTGAGCAAATTGAGAATCGATTGTGAGTCATAATCATCTATCTTGAGATTTTATGTTATGGGGTATGCTTAATAGAGAAATCCAAATTCATTTGGAGCATAATCCTCTAATGGGACTAAAGGTTTGCATGTTCTTTTAGATTCAACTGCTTTGAATTATGTCTTTTCATGCTTTTCATTGAATCTTTTTGACATTGTTAACTAAATTTCATTGAGTATGGTCTAATATGATCTTTCTTTGATGATTTTTTAGTGTTTTATACATTAATTTCTTGATTTATGCTTTTTGCAACTAACCCATATTTCCCATATGATAGGAAGGTATAGATGAGTATGACAATTGGAGTAATGAAGATCTAGGTGGATTTTTACCAATGCAATAGTTCAAAACCAATAGCTAGTTGAGGGAATCATCAACTATAACTTAAGAAGATTTTTGGAAGCATTTGAATGCAAATCCTTCACTCTTGATGATAGAGCAAGATCTCTAAGTGAGAATCAATTAAGGCCTTATTTACATTTTTCACAACAATAAGTAGAGGATATGTCTTGGAAGATAATAAAGAGGATGATGAGGAAGACAAATAATGTACCAATGGTTAATTCTTCTCATGTTTTCATGTCCATGTAGGGGTGCTTCTAATTTTGTAAACCCTATTTAAGGGTATTCACTTTTCAAGGGAGCTCCTAAAAATAAATAATTATAATATTATTAGTAATTTTAGTATTATATTTTTTATAATATTAATATTAAAATATTGAATTTTATCATAATAATAAAATTTAATAGTTGGTAATATAATATTATAATTTAATCAAATAATTAAAATAATTAGTATTCTAATAAAAATAATATAATAATTAAATATTATAATATAAATAATTATCAAAATATACATCTAAATTAAGATAAAATTATTGTAAATATCAAACTAATATTATAATAATGATATATTATTATGTTATTATTAAAAATAATTATTATAATATTATGATAATATAATGTTGTATAATTAATTATAATATTTTGATACTATTAGTAAAGGCAGGGTTTTTATAGGGCTTAAATTCTTTTACAATGAAATAACATAAAAGACAAGAAAGTCTTGACAAAAAATACAAAGAAATAGAACCCTACTAGTAATAGAGTTCAATAGAAAAAAGCAATTATGATAGCAAACCAACAACAATAAACTACATTGAAGATAACTCCTACAAACCACTAATTGCTTCCCACCCTTTCCTAAGATATTTTAGGTGATCTTTAATGGATTTATTGTTTAGGTTCATGACCTTTTATCTCTTCTATCATTAGTTAAGAACAAGGTGGAGCCCCATTAATTTCCAACTATTTTCTCTTAAGGAAACTTTCATGTAGCATGGAAATGCTAGCAACATAGTTCTTTATAGTAGTCTCACTAAATTGGATCACCTTATTCAATGATACCATCGAAGAGATATTTTTCTCAATGTAATTCATTTTCTCTTTTAAATCATTGACCCTTTTAGAAAACTTCACTTTGACATTGGCTTCAAGAACATCACCATTAACCTGCCTATAAAAGGTGATCATTATCATCTTCATCCTCTCATTTTAACCTTTAAATTGCTTGAGAATGTTGTGTTATAAATTAAATGTCTTTAAGAGCCTTAATTTTAGATTTAAGAACCTCACAAGAATAGAAAATTTCATTATCAACTTTTCTACCAATAGCATTATTATATGCTTTATTAGCTTATTAATAAGATCCTCAATCAATTTATCAAAATCAACACTAGATGGGTCACAAATAAACCTATAAGGATATTCAATCTCAATTTCTTTGTCTTTGTTTTCATGGAAGTGGAAACTTCACCAACATGATGGTTAACATCAAGGTTATGAACAACAAGAGAATTGGTGGGGACATGAGACCTATCAAGGCTAGGCCAAGTAGTGGGTCTAGTAGTAGAGGGGTTGGGTGTAACATGCTTATAAAATTAAAAGATTGGATGGGATATATTGTCATATCTCAATTTCATTGCTTGCATTTAATAATGTTGAGTTAATTGAAATATTTGGAAAATGGAATTTATCATTTAGAATTTATGGATTTGAGAAATGCAATAATATATTTGAAAAAAAAAATTATCTTGCAATTTTATGATTTAAAAAGATTTATTTCAAAAGGATTATCAGTTAAAGGTTACTGATAAAGTTGGCAAGTGCAAGAACATGTGTGTGTAGGAAACAAGTTGAAGAATGAGAACCTGGTTGAGTCAGGAATTCTTAGCCGAATGACAAAATGGTAAGAAAGAATGGAATATGGAATCTCACACACCACAATAGATTATGACATGTCTTTTTCCGTAATTGATAAATATCATTCTTGTTTATATGGATTGAAAATTTGGTTGGATAAACGATCGTGTGAAAGAAATAAATATAATGCATCCTTGTCTTACTATGTTTGTCTCAAGTTTGATATACAATGGTATTGGAAATGCACTTAAACACATACCATAATCATAAGGGAAACAATTGTATTATTTGTTCTTTTTAATGAATTTGAAAATAGATTCTTGATAGAAGAAATGGAAAAAAAATGAGTGAGATAAAATGTATGTTTGTGCAAAATTCACATAGGTATATATATGTATGTATGTATGTATGTATGTATGTATGTATGTATGTATGTATATACGCATATATATGTGGGTGAAACCATATATATAGATATATATAGATATATAAAATATTATTATAAATTTTAAGCCATGAGAGTGTCATTTTCATGTGTAACTCCCATAATGAATGGGGAGGAGCCAACCCCTATTATGATCAGAAAAGAAAGGAAGTGGGCGGCTAAGTGACAGTGGGTGGCGAAGGAATAATGAACACTACCTCCAAAGATAGTAAGAAGATATTTTCAGTCAAAGGGGGTGATTTGATGGGGGGAAACTAGCAAAAGTAGGAGATTTTTTGAAGGAAAAATCAATAGAGAGAAGGGGAATGACTGAACAGGGGGGGCTATTGCTAACTTTCATTGAGAAAAGTACCAATATTTTTGCATTGAAGAGAGGTAATCTCGATGATGCATTTGAAGTTTCTTTTTTCTATTAATTGGCATTTGTTTGCATGCTCTATCATGAAGAAGTCGAGTATTTTATTTGTGTCGATTTGCTTAAAACAGTGCTCTTGATATGTAAAAACCAGTGGCTCTAGATTAGTGTTAATGTCACTGTTCAATCAACCCCCATTTTTATGTTTGTTAGCCCTATTTAGAGGCTAGGCCACCATGTTGAGCTTATTTTCTTGGATACCCAGCATGCATGGGTATCGAGTCAAATACCCGCAACGGTTCTTTCTCGAATGAAGCATTTTCCTTGAAGTCGTGGTCGTTCGACCCAGCTTATGTTGTTACTTATCATTATCGGGGTAAACCTCGCCTTGTATATTTCATTGTTTAGAAGGACACCATTTGGCATTCGATGTAATGTCTGTGAATATTTTTAAAAGGTCGAATGGATATTACTGTTTAATTTTTTATGTTCTTTAGCACTATGTGAGCGCCTAGCTATTATTGGTCGAATGATTATATCGTTCGTTATTATTCTACCCATTGATGAATGGAACACATCAATTAATCTTGTATTATGTTTATTTCACCCACCATTTGGTGTGGTATATGCGGCCATTCAATCCCTACTTTAGGCATGGGTTGAACGATGAACTCATCATCCCCATTTTATGTTTATAAGGTGTCAATACAAATTTCAGTTTAATTTGTTTATCATGTGGAGTATGAATGATGTTATCATTCAGGGTTAACCCACAGCTAAGCGTTGTAAATGTTCCTTACATGAAAGCAATGCATGAAGATATGTTGTGCTGCCAGAGTTGGGCCATCTCAGGCCACGGCTTCATGAATCCTTGAATCATCTCTTTCATTATAATATGTGTATATGTATATATATACATAGATATATATAGATACAGATACACCGCCATTTTCTTTTCCAAATTTCAAAGGGTATAAAACTCTATTTCTCATAGATAAAAGATGCCTTTACCATATGGTCGACTGAACCATAGCACATAAGCTAATAGGAAGATGAAGGTACTAAATGATAACTGATAGCATGTTATCAATTACACGATAGCATGCTTATTGGTATCTTTATGTGAACATTATTACTATTAGAATAGATAAATCAACATTAAAGTGAATTGATTCTTGAATGAGTGATAATTTGGAGAATCAAAACTGAATGTTATGTGAACATATTTTGGATGGAAATAGAATGAATACATAACCTTTCATTGTTTCAGAGTGATGGATATTTTTTTATGATAACTTTGTTTTATTCACTAGAAATGGTTATTCTTGATCTTGTAAATCATCCATGTTCTATTTTAAATTGAATTACGATCCATATGAGATAAGTGACTATTGTTTAAATGATTCCTTTTGCATCTTATTTGCATTTAGTTGTTATTAAAGGATCAAATGGAATATCATAACGAAGTTGATACTTTTTCTGAATATGGAAAATCTGTATCTAAGGAAGATTTTTGTTTTATTATTTAGAATGTAAATGCATATTCCAAACTGTGCTTATTTCCAGGAATATATGTGTACATGCATAAATGTTTCATTTATGCACGTGCACATACATGTGGTCTACCTTCTGATTCAATGAAAATCCAAGATGAATGGAAGGAATGTTTCTCAAAAGAATGTTGTATGTCACAATTGCAATAGACTTAGAATTATTGCTAAGTTTTGTAGAAGTAGAAATACAAGGAAGGATAATTCAGTAAAGAGAAATGAACCAATCAAAAAGGTTGATCCAGTTGAAGTAAAGAAGGAAATGGAAAAGATTTGGAGAAAGAAGGAAGAGATGAAAAACAAGAAAGAATTTGTACCGTCCTCATGTGTAGATGTTTCCTCTAGAAACTAAGCCAAGAGCTATGGCTTAGGGGGAGCTTTAATGGATATCTTTTATCCCCTACCAAAAAAGATGTGTTGCAGTTTGAGCACGAAGATATAAGATGAACAACAACATGTTTGATCTATTAGTAAAATTTTTGGAAGAAAATATGGTACTACAGAAGATTGCAGAGCTTTAGAAGTTGAATGTGCATACAGTTTTAGGGTTTCCAACTTTATGATTTAAAGAATTTATTGTAGAATTTTGGTAGTTTAAAGGGTTATAAGAAAATTTTCTAAGGAAAATTCATTTCACCAAAGGCATTTGAAGAGGAGAAGAGAAACAAAAAGAGAATTTGAAGAGTTCAGAATGAATTGAGTTATAGAGCATCGAAACCCTAATTTGGTGAACAAAGTTAAAAAGGTATTTCACAAATCTTGCATGCCCTAGTTTGCATAAATTTTTGTTTAAAAGTAGTTTGAATTCATATTAAAATGGATAAACCTAAGGTTGTATAAATTTCAAGGAAACCCCAACCTAAATTTAAGAGATACCCTGCAAAATCCATAGAAGATGACCCTCTAGGTGCTTTCTCGCACATTTTGTATGGGTCTTATCAACTGAGGATATTAGGGCATACATTCATGGAAATATGGAAGAGAATTCTCTTGGAAAGTTTAGGGACATATGGGAAAATGAGTTAGTTGGTGAATATTTTGCCCTTCAACCGAAATACAAAACTCTAGATGAGAAGAAACTAGATGTGTGGCAATGATTTCATAATTTCTTCTATGGTATCAAGTGGATTAGAATGGATCACAACAGAATTCATGATCAATTCATCTAGACTGATATACCTCATATGATCACAAAAGAGGTGATAAGAGAAATCATCAGTTTGTGCTCCACTAGACCCGTCCTAGTTCTGAAATTTGTTAAAAACAAAGAGGTAATGGAGAAAACTGGTGCAAAATTTGATCAGAGATCCCTTGCTATAAATCCTATCAAAAACCCTATTGTTAGGTACGCTTTCATGGTTATTCGGTACAAGATCTACTTTACTAACCAAGATAACTCAGTCTTTGCCACCACAATCAATGTGGCACATGATATGGTAGAAAAAAGTGTAGATTATGACTTGTGTGAGTTGCTTAGGAAACAATTAATGAAAAATATAAAGGAGATCAAAAAGAAGAAATATGTGTTTAAATATGGCACCTTGGTAATATGCTTACTATTCTA
>VDFB02300430.1:0-30746 GCA_007258455.2 Sequoia sempervirens | reverse complement strand
CAGATTTCTCTTTCCCTCTAGGGTATAATAGATAGCAAACCTCATTCTTAGAATCCTTGAAAAACTCTTTCCAACTCATTATAGACAATGATAGTGCTGCCATTCTAATTGATTCTTCTTCTTTGAAAGGCTTCAAAATATGGATTTGACCCTCATGTTGTATCTCATAAGTATTTTCCCTACCATGGTGAACTACATGCCTGCCATACTGCCAAGGTCTTCCCAATAATAAATGGCAAGCATCCATAGGTACAACATCACACAATACTTTATCTTCATAGGGTCCAATATTAAAGGTAACAAAACAAGATTTATTAACCAACACACTTTGATCTTTCTTCAACCAAGAGATCTTATATGGTTCAGATTTGGGAATATAAGAAAGATTTAATTTTTGCACCATTTTAGTACTTACTAAGTTATCTGTTGAACCGCCATCTACTATCACTTTGCATACCTTTCCTTGACACTCGTATCTAGTTCGGAAAACATTTTTTCTTTTCCAATCATCTGCAGGTTGTTTGTTTCCAGTTGTCAAGGTCTTTCGAATCATCAAGTTCTCTCCAGTTTCAGCTTCTAGTTCCACAACTTGAATCGCTTCCTCTGACAGCATAGCTCGATTTGCAGCTTTAGGATTGAGTGGGCAGTCTTGAGTTTTATGAGCTTCACTACATATGAAGCATCGTAAGGGTTTCCAGTCCTCAAAAAATTGTCGTCCTCATCCCCTACCTCTAAACCCTCCTCTTCCTTGAAAGTCAGGCTTCACATTTCCCTTAGGTTCTTCTCCTTTGGTTCTTCTCCTTTGGTAGTTTTGGAGGAAATCCCCTTTCCTCTATCTGGGTTAGCCACTCCTTTTATGCGTCGTCTTGTTTTTCCGATGTAATTTCTCCTCTGCTTTTAAGGCATATCCATATGCCTCATCCACAGTAGGTAACTTGACTAAAGCTAGCTCATCTTGCAGTTGAAACCTTAATCCATTAAAATACCTAGCTGCAACTTTTTCTTCATCCTCTTGAATATCTATCCGAATTTGAAGCCTCATAGATTTTTTGGTATAAGCTTGAATGGACTGATCTCTTTGTCTTAGATTTTGAAATTCTCTGAACATTTTTTGTTGATAATCAGAAGGCAAGAACCGAGCTTGTAGGTGTTTCAACATCTTGGGCCACAACCTGATTTTGTCCTTCCCCGTCTTCTCTTGGAACTCTGCAAATTTTCCCACCATAGGGCAGCATGGGACTTCAACTTGGATGCTGCAATTTTCACTCTTTTATTATCATCTTCCTCAATATTTTCCATCTCAAAATAACTCTCCAACTCTTGGATCCAGTCCAAGAATAAATCTGGATTGAGTTCACCTTTAAATTCTGAAATATCCACTTTCACCTTGGAGCCTTGTTTGGATATGACTTCAACGAGCCTCTCTATAGGGTCTACTGCCCTAGCTGCATTTTGTGGATGCTCTGGTTCCTCTTCAGAATCATCCAGGCGTAGCTTGTTCTCAATAGCCTCAAATCTTTTGACCCAATCATCAACATTATTCCTCCGAAGACCAGCATTTCTCCTACCTCTCCCTCCCCAGTGCATATGGATCCCTCTCTAGGCTATCACAGTTTGCTCTGATACCAAAATGATGCAGACAATCCTCAAAGCCTGCAAATTGATACACTTTCCCTCTGCAATACAGAGGAAATACACACAATAGAACAGAAACAAAATAGAAAAATACTAGAATTTCTTACTCATTTAAACACTGCTCTGTATCTATTAATCAAAACAAGATTACATCTCCAGAAAAAGCTAACTCCTCTGAGTCGAGCTCTCTCCTATTTATTTACTAACAAACTCCTAATTCAACTTCTAAACTAAATAATCAACTCCTTAATTGACTCCAAAGACTATTAAGCAACAGCAGTCTAAAACAGAAATATTAACTCCTAAATTAACTCCTACGAAGATTGCTAAGCGAAGAGCAGATCAACTCCTAAATTAACTGCAGATCAACAGCCAGTCAGGGAATAGTCGCATCACAATTTGGGTAACACCCATTTGCTCACAGCGAACAGCCTTGTAGGGTACCCAAAGATGAGAGGATTGGGCTTCTACTGTTTGAGCTTGAATGATTCCTCTTGCAATTAGGTGTAATCCATATTCCTCAGTCTGTGTAATATATATTCCTCAGTCTTTGTGTAATCCCTATTCCTCAGTCTTTGTATATCTGCTGCTGAAGAAAGCCTCAACAAGTAAGCTCAAACTTGGGCTTCACTA
The DNA here is from genome assembly GCA_007258455.2 of Sequoia sempervirens. NCBI lineage: Eukaryota > Viridiplantae > Streptophyta > Pinopsida > Cupressales > Cupressaceae > Sequoia > Sequoia sempervirens. Next base: position 28,478 of record VDFB02300430.1, on the reverse strand, counting down.
GCACAAAGTCAAAATTTGTGTCCTTGCAGTAGCTAAGGATGTCCCGTGGCAAAGAGTTGTGTATGGTGCAGACCTTGAATTTGGTTTGAAATGATGGTGGATTTAAAGAGATCATCTAGTGTCTCATAACTGCTAGATCTTCCCCTCTATTTCTCATATATTCTCGTAACCCAGCAAAAACTCTGTAAGCCAAACTACCGTGTCTAGATTGACTTGCATGCCTGCAAAAAAATAGCAAACCATGGTCGAACTATATTTCATTTAACAAAAACATCAAATTAAAGACAAGTCTGTGCACCTTAATCCTCAATTTATTCATCAAATGAGATATAGAAAGCAATAAATCTGTTGATAAATCATTGCATGAAATTATCTATCATCTTAGTTTGCAATTTATCAAAACAGATGAAAATGAAAAAATCTCTGTTTCCAGTGCTGAACTATATTGCCAAACAATGAAACCAACGGCCTCAATGAAAATTTGTTGCTGGATGAGTGAAATCATTCATAAGGGAGAAAATGAGACTGAATATGAGTGAAAGAAGAGAAAACTAGAGCAATAGAGGAGAGAAGAGATGAACCTTGCGAAGGTAACCAGCCAACTTGGTATTAACTCACAAGCTTTTGTGAATTGACTTGGTATTGACTTCAAATATTTTGAGCCAGTATAGTGCCATGTGACACAAAAAGAATGGCTACCTTTGATTCCAGTCAGCACTGACTACAGTGCATGGAATGGTCTGTTCTAAAAAATAGTAAAATTCTATTTATGTTTTTCCAGCACAGTTCATTGCTGCCATGAAAAGAAGACCTTCTGCATTACTGCCTAATCAAGCAATTAGAGCTACTCAAAAAGTCTAGTATGCAGTTTCTTGGGTGGTTATGCATGTATTAATTGCAAGTCTTCATTTTCAGAAGTGTGCCTGGATTTGCAGGATTTCTGTAATGCAGAATTGCGTCTTCACAGGTGTAAGCTATACTTCCCCAACACTAGCTACTGCAATGGGGAACTTGATCCCTGCATTTACCTTTGTATTATCTCTCCTTTTCAGGTATCAAATTCAATCAGCAGATTAAATCACTCGTAGTTTACTTGTGTTCCTTAGGAGGACGTTTTTGGGATTCCATAATTTTAGAATGACACAATTTTTTGGACAAAATGCTTGCAATTGTTTTTCACTTTTCAACTTATCAGTACTGCTTTCCTTTTCTGATTTTATTTTGACTGTAACTTACTTAGAGATGAATAAACCTCTCTACCAAAGAAAATCCCAGCATCTTACTTAGCTTGTTGAAGAGTGAAGCTCCACAGATTACAAAAATATCACTTATTAGAACTCCTTACAGGATATTTATCTCTACCCAGCACTGTGCCTACATTCTGTGTAACTTTTGTTGTGATATGAGTTCAGGGTGGAGAAAGTAAATATGAAAAGTTCAAGTAGCCAGTTAAAAGTTCTGGGTACCCTCATTTCTGTCGGGGGTGCAATGATTGTCACCCTATACAAGGGTCCTGTCATAAGAAAATTTTGGTCTCTAAACCATGACTCAGATGAAAGTCACTATACTCCCCTGAAGACAACATCAGTCAAAGATTGGATCATAGGATCCTTTTTCCTTGCAGGGGCCTCAATCTCATGGTCAACTTGGAACATCATGCAGGTAGTCAATTTGAAGTTAGTCTACCAATGAGCTTTTGTTTAAAATTTTTGCTAACAATAGTTTCATAAAAAATTGTGTGTACAGGTGGAAACTTTGAAAAGATATCCAGCTGAATTGTCAATTACAGCTTTAACCACAACAATTGCAACAATGCAGTCAGCTATTTTCACGTCTCTTGCTGAGCATAACTTAGCTGTTTGGAGTCTAAAATGGGACATTGATGTTATAAGCATTTCATATTCAGTAAGAATAACAACTCTTTAAATTTCTCATGTTTTCTAGTTACAAGTAGAAACACTGATTCACCATTAGCATGATGATCCTTTCTTGTAGGCAATTATTGGTACAGGGCTTACTTACACTATGCAAACTTGGTGCATCTGTAAGAAAGGGCCTCTATTTGTATCAATGTTTAAGCCAATTGGGATAGTAATTGCAGCTATAGCATCAGCCATCTTTCTTGGTGACAGTCTACATCGTGGAAGGTCCGCTTTCTAGAATTCTGTAGATTAAGCTAACCTTTACTTATTGATAAGCAGAGAGCTGCTACAATATGAAGAAAGATACTGACGAGAGCTAGATTTGACATTTAGTGTCGCTGTGTTGCATTTGCAGTGTGGTGGGAGCATTTTTCATCGTGTCAGGGTTCTATGCTGTGATTTGGGGCCAATCTAAGGATACTGATGGTTCTGATAAACTGTCGAATGAAGGCCCTGTAAAGTGCCAGTCCAATTTAATCGATGGTGATCCATCTGAAAGTAAACAGCTACTCGGGGGACACACAGGCCCATAATTCATAAGCAGACAAATTGATCGAAATTCTGCATAATATTGGTAAAGTTAAAGCTGTGCACATGACTTCACATACTGGTAAAACAGTAAATGTTTATCAATGTATTTTAAAGTTGTTGGTAAGGTTGAAGCTACGCACATGGCTTTACACACTGGTAAATGTTTATCGATATCCTTCAAATTCTTTGGGACTCGTAAACAGTTTCTGTTTGCTGCACTGGTGCCAGTAGACTTCTGACTATTTGAGCAATCTTTTTGATTGCCTATTCTGGTCCGTGGTTACATATAGCATTTAGTTTGTCTTCTTAATGGTTGATAAATTTGTCTACTCTGATCAGAGAACTATCATTTCAGTCTTGAGTTAACTCACTCAACTCTTACCAATTTAATTCTGCGAGTTGCAATCCATTTTCCACTCTTCCTAAATTATAGTTCTAACTTCTAAGTTTGCCAATCCTCCTTGCCTTGCATCTTATTCTGGAAAGAATTAGATTTGATTTTCTATAAATATTAGATCAGGTTCATGAGTCACTCCAGTGTTTCCTCGAGGCTTGTGTACAATCAACGCCATCAAACAATGTCATTGGCTTATAGTTGTTCTGTGCCTGTAAGAAAGACTAGTAATAAGATTCGCAAGGTTTCTTACAGAGATAATGTTCGGTGTCATCAACTGAATGTTCTGCCGGTTGTTGCTAATCTGAAGATATAAAATGTAATGCAAACATTTATGATAAATTCATAGTTATTAAAATTTCATGGTTTAGTATTATGCTTCCCCAATGGCATGAAGGATCTCTTTTCTCAACGAGAGGATAAGGAACCTCTAAAATATTTTACACCATGTTGGGAGTATAAGATGAAGTTGTTTGAATAATCAATTTATTCTGGCTAGGAATTAAGGACTGAGGCATACCTATTCACCTAAATTTGTTTCAAGCATGATCCCAATCTTACTTTTTAAAAACATCATGAGCCTTGCACTCAATAAACCTTAATCCCTAATATTATCTTTGCGAGTCATTCAACTATACCCACTACTTTTTAAAAACATCATGAGCCTTGCACTCAATAAACCTTAATCCCTAATATTATCTTTGCGAGTCATTCAACTATACCAATAGACCAAAGACTACTCCACAATAATACTATTTTAAGAGACTAAAATGAAGAAAGATGACACTATCTCTATAATGTTTGAACATTCCTCTTCCAAAGTAGGGACAAAGGATGTCCTATTATATTCTTGAGAATTCTTAGTTGGAATCTTGGTAGATGAAGATGTCTTATGACAATTTTTGCCATATAATTTTGTTGATCTTTTCACATTTTATTGTATTTTTTTTACTTAACGATATTTTCTCCATATTTGAAGGTTCCATACGAGTCTCTCTTCATTAGTAGGAAGCCCTGGTAATCACAACTCTTATTCAAATGTAGTCAAACAACATGGGCCATCTGTAATTTTCTTCTTAGCCGATTGGAGAATTTCTACAGGGGGAAACAGAATCGAAAAGGATTAGAAAAGTAAGGGAACTACATAGCACTAACAAGAGGTACGTGGAGGTTACCTCATACCAGCCAACTCGTAATAAGCGAAAAGAGTTGTCCACAGGTACGTTGATCTGCCTGTGGTAATGTCAATGTGAACTCGACTGATCTTCAGAGGAAAGAAGCAAACATGTCAAATTTGTAGTAAAATTGCACACTGATATGATTCCTAATAATCCACGATCTAAATATAACCTTTACTAATAACCCCACATTGACCTCATGTGATATAATCTCTTACCATTCCTTTTCTTTCAAAATGAAAATGCTAGACAGGACATACACAAATCAGTCATAAAAGCAGCATTTAAGCTGGGAGAATTTTCAGATCGACCCCAAAAGATGAAGAGCTGAAGACAAACAACCAAAACAAAAAAGTACCAACGATTCCTCTTGAGATAGAATCGGACTGCCATCAGCAACAGACGTACATCGATCTCGATTATTGAAACATTCGTTTTTGTTGCTATATCTGAGACAGCATTGTGAACACTACGAATATGTTTAAAAGCTTGGTCATTAACCTTTCCTTGTAAATGGAGGCCGTGTACCAGCTCACTGAAAGCCCTGACAGAAGTGTGCGTCTTCTTTGGAGTTTGTCAGAAAATTAGTTACTAGTTGGGTGATATGCTGTTCCAGCGTCTTCATGTGATGCGAGGGCTCACAACTTAGCTCGGATGGGAACCATGTGCAATTCTTGTTGAAGGCAACCGTGGAACTTGATGGTCTGTGGTTTGTTCGTTTGAATTCTAGGCCGTATTTTACGATTTGAAAATCTGCTATGCCGTATATATGAACTGTATATATTTCTTTTAGTAAACTGTAAAATATATTTTATAGAAGATTATAGTAATTTATTTTATTGGAAATATTTTTACATTATAATATTGCTATAGGATTCAACCCTGTAGTTTTTTTAGTCAAAGTCATTGACCCATGTTTCATGAGTAGTGGTTCACGAGAACCCATCTTTCATGATAATGAATGGTCCACTTAGTACTCATTGCAGATCTAGGTGATGCTCAAAGGTGAAGCATTGGCCTTTCCAAGAGGTCACCCATCCTAGTACTACTCCATTTCAAGCACACTTAACCATTGAGTTTTTCCCCAAGATTATTGAGCTTGCAACTCCATTTGCAAAACTTTTAGCAAGTGTTGTGCTTTATGAACCATTCATTATAGAGCACCTTTAGCTCATCAATTGATAAGTAGGAGGTATTTTCTACAATGTGTCAAATTATGATATTGTGTAATGTCCCCATTTTGGCCATACGCTCTTCATTTGGATTTAACCTATTTCTGAGAATCTGTAGGCTATTCAGTTGTGCTAAATCTAGGGTTTCCATTCTCAATAAGTCATGCTTCTAGCTTAGTCCAGCTTTCTGTGAGTTTTGTTGTGAATTTACTATTTATAGCAATTGGCTATTTTTAGTAAGTCATTTTGTGGCAATGGCATTGGCATCAATTCAGCTCATGTCATCTTGTCCTTCTTCAGTTTCAGTTTGGTTTGGTTATCTCCATGGATTAAGTTTTATACTTACTCTTTTTTATGTTTCTCAGTTGTACCCCCACGCCAAGGAACAATCACTTCATGTTGTTTTTAAAAGGGGGTCATTAAGGGGTCAATGGTGCATTTAATGAATTATTAAATGCTTTATTGTTGCAAAGTGAAGTTGGATGCCTAAAAGAGGTTGATTAATATTTTATTATTTCAAAAAGTGAAATGCTTAAAGTGGCGCCCCTTTTAGAATTTGAAGTGATTCAACTTCTTGGAATTTGAAGAGTCTCTTGTTGCTTCATTTGCCAACTGAAGCCTATATATTGATATTTTATGATGAGCTGATTATGCATATTTTTTAAGAACAAAGTTACACTGTTGGAATGAATCTAGAACCTGACTAAGGGGAAGCTTAGAAAATTGACTCCATTCTTCGGGCCTAAAACTATGGTTCCCTAGATGGTGGATTGAGAGTGTGCTTCATTCAGAAGTGCACATTGAGCTTCATTGTTGAAGAATTTGATGTATTTTTTAGTTTTTGAGTTTGTTGGTTCTTTCATGGCTGAAGGTGATTTTCATATGCAGTGCTTTGAATGATTTTTAATTGCACATGGGTATTGGTTCTTTTAGTTTGTATGCTTGAGGTGTCCCTATTTGTGCAAGACTAGAATTTATAATAAAGTGGATGAATTTTAAAGAGAGGTCGACCCTCTCCTAGGGTCATACCATTTAAAGAGGATAGCTTTGAAATTCATGTCTTCTTTTTGGTGTTTGATTTGGCATTAGAGTTTCATGTGAGTTGGTCATCATGTTTCTTGTGATTAATTGCTTCTAATTTAAGGTGATATGGTGAAGTATTGTGGAGGTTATGAACATTTGGGTGTTGCGTAGTTGCTGGTTGAAAAATTACAAGTTGTTGGTTTTATATCAGACTTAGCTCCTTTCTTGATATGCAATACTTCTTGGGCATCTATGCTGCTAATTCCATGTGCATTCCATTTGGAGAAGATAGAAGCATTTTGGAAGAAGATTTGAACAATTTAATGATGACTAGCTAGTACCTCATTGAAGTTTGGTGAAGTATGGCAAGAGATTTGAACATTCCTGGTATGTTGCATTTGCTGGTTATGAAAATTCAGTTTGTTGGTTCATTATATTAGATTGAACAAAGTTCAGATTTTGGCTTGTAATTTTGTATTTGTGAAGACTAAAAGTTGGAAGAATCATCTTTCAAGTATTTGCATTGGTTATGTTATTGTAACACTTGTAAATTGCAGATTTATTTCATTGTAAGGCTATGAATTAGTAGTACCAATCCAGTCAATATTATTGTTGCATTTACTTGTGAATTATAATGCAAAACATTAATTAGCCCTAGATGGTTTACCGCCAGTGTGGAGAATAAACTTTGTAACTCTCATTGTACCCACTGAAAAGTGAAGAATTCCCACTCAAGAGTGGATGCTCGCTGCAATGGATGAATTAGTTGAATTGTTTGTAGTATTCTCTCCAATGTTTAAGTGGTTGAGCGGAAATATTTATGGCTGGTTTACTGCCTAAGTTCTTTCAGTTTTGTAATAATTAATCCACCATATGTTAGCACCTCGCCTTGAAAGCGATCTTGTGTGCACATTCTTGGCGTTGATTTTATTTTGTACTTCTAGTTGTAATCATCCTACAGCTGTTGAGTTATTAGATCCTAGGGATCCTCTGACCATATGTCCACCCCTCTTCCTTAAGTGGTTTTAGGGTGCATTCTTGGTTAGAGTTATTTTTCACATAGTTTTGGGTTTGGAGCTAACCTTAACAGGTGTGTGTTGCAATTGTAATTGATATGTAAAATCAAGAAAAATGTTAAGGGGCTTATTTTAGTGGTATCAGAGCAGAAGATCCTACCATCCTGTTATCAAAGCTTCAAGTTTACGTAGTTGAGTGACATAAATCTCTGGTACTACACCAAAATTTAGAACATATTCTAGTTCAACTCCTTGTGGTATCCAGAAGTTGGCAGTTAGGCATGGCTAATGAAGAAGAGATGAAACTGGTAGAGGCATTGTATATGGTTGGAAAGAGACTTGGCAAAGAATTTCAATCAAGAGAAAATGAAGAGAAAATTCTTCATTTGTTAGAACAATGTTTGAGACAAGTGAAGCCATCACCTTTAGAGAAAATGGAGTTGGCACTAGCTCCTGCAGTGAAATCCTTGAATCAGCCCTATTGGTTGGGGCATCCCGATGAAGAAACCAAGCTGCTGATTTCTTTTTATTTCATAGAGATAATAAGAATGGTAATTCCCTAGTTGCCCTATGATGATGAAACTATGAAGATCGTATTAAATAGGATAGTGGAAAGTTTTCAAGATTTAGATGAAACTGGTAGTAGCTTGTTTTCAAGAAGAGATTTTTTTAAAAAAAATTATGAAGTTGGTGCTTGCATCTTATTGACAAAATTTGAGATGGAGAATCAGATTTATCACTTGTTTAATTATCTTTTCACCTCGACCTAGAGTGAGCAAGAAGAGAGTATGCTTGCAACTGTCATAAATGTTCTGGTCTCTATAATTAAAGAAGCTGATAGTCTTTCTGAAAGTGTCCAAACTCTTCTCTTGGATGCTTACAAACATGAAGAGTAGATTTCTCCCACTATTGATTTGTTAGTTAAAGAAATTTTCAGTCAATGTGAAGATAAGTTGAAACCACTTTTGAAGATAAGTTGAAATCACTTTTGAAAAAGACTTTTGAAAATATAGAAGAGATAGCTGAAGCTAAAGAAGATGAAAGTTGGAATCCCTTGGAAGACATTGCAAAAGTTCAAAGGGTATCCACAAATTTTCACTTAGCCAAGCATTTTGTAGAAGAATGTAATATGTTAGTGGAAGCCTTGAAGACTAGTGAAGTACTCTTGTTTTCTACTTGAGAATAGTGAGTTGGCTTGTGTTAAGAAGCCTCATGTTGAAGATTCAAAGAAAGAACTTTTGGAAACAAAAGTTGAAACAAAGATGCATGCAGAGGCCATAAGTGCAGATCCAAATGAAGAAGTTGGGATGGAAGGAGTTATGAATTCAATCGGTGAATTTCTTCTTCACAATTCTAAAGGATGTGTTATGCCTTCCATAACCACCCCATTTTATTTTGGAACAAAATGGGTCCCCCTTTTTCTTTTGTTTTCTTCCCCTTTGGTTGTTTAGTTGGGTCTTAGGAGTTCTTTTATTTTCCTCCTAAGTCTATCTTTTGTTCTGTCGGATTTGTTTCTACCTCAGCCAAAGTTAGGTTTCTTTTTGCTACAAAATTGAGTGAAATGATAAAAATGATGTATTTTATATGCTTTGAGAACTAATGGAGGCATTGTTTTGTAGGATTAAATCATATCTCTGATGCTATTTCACAAGGAGGTCTGCTAGGAAGTATGCCTCAGATGGATCTGGCATAAAACTCCTCAAAGAAGAAAGTCATTGAGACCAGCTGAATGTCTTGCTGACTAGCTGTTGTGCTATATACATTTGAGATACACTAGTCTCCCAGACATTCTGGTCACTGTGAAGTTTTATCTCTCCGCTTGGAATGTCTTGCCGACCGTTGTTCATAGGTCGAGCATCATCAAAGATTTGTGCCTTCGATATAATGTCTCACCAAAGGGATGAGGTCTCGCTGAAAGGAGTTGGCGTTGGGGAGAAGTCTGGCTGAATGATCGTGGTCTCACCAACAGAAGGGGGCTCTGTATGATGTCCTACCGAACATGTGAAGTCTCGCCGAAGGATTGTGCCTTTCGTGTAGTGTTTTGAGCTCGGCGAGAAGTCTCGTCGATAGAGGGAGGTCTCGTCGAAATGAAATGGTCTGAGTTCGTCGAAAGGAGGTGTCATCATCATAATGTCTTGTCGACCCGATGGTGCGTCGCCGACAGATGGCGGCTTCGAGGTGATGTCTTCCCGACTAATGTTTGTCTCACCAATGGGAGGATATTGCGGTGTGACTCTGGCCACCCGCTGTGATGTCTTGCCGACAGGGTGTGGTCTCACGAAAGTGGAACGAGCTCGGGGAGAAGTCTTCCCAATTAAATGGTGTATCATCGATAGGTATGTGGCTTCGGCAAGACTCTTGGATGAAAGGTTTTTACTTGGTATGATGTGTCACCGAGCGCAATCATCTCAGTGATGGGAAATGGATATCACTGTGACTAATGGGAACCCGCTATGACCTCCTGCTGACTGAGTGGTGTCTTGCCGAATGCGATTGTCTCAGCGATGGAAAGGGATATCGGTACGACTCTTAAGAACTCGCTATGATTTTTGGCCGATAGCGATGGTTTGGGTGACAATCTTGGATATCGATATGAGCTTTGCAGCTCAATATGAGGTCTTGTTGACTGTTGTATGCTACGCCGATGCTGCTGTAGAGCATAATTGCATCGGGGATACATGACTAGTGTTTCACCAACATGCGATCCTATTGAACAAATTTTGACCACCTGAAAATCTTATGTGGCATGTGTTCCACCAATCAGAGGAGGTTGAAGGTGAACCCTTGGTAGTTTGACAATGTGACCGACATGTGAAGAGGATCCTCAGACTGTGAGCAATATGGATCTACTTACTCTAAGATCAAAGGTGATCAATTGGCTCGGTGAGCAATGGTATGGGGATCTAATAGGAAAATCAGATGCTGCTTCTTGAAGAGGTCAATTTGTAGGAAGATCCAGAGCAAGAGGAAGCCGAAAGAGAAGAAACCATGAGTCTCAATGACAACTGTGGTGTCTACTGGAAAAGGGTAGATTGACATTTATGACTATACTCCAGGACATTCAATGCATCTCTGATGGAAGTTTGAGGGTGGACACAGAGGCCAGAAGTTAATGTGATGGTTGCAAAAGATTTGAAGGCAACTCCTGAGGGCGATGCTTCACCGACATGGACACAGGGTATGCACATTTAATATAGGAGTAACTTTATTCCAAAATATCTAAGGGTGGATCCTTCTAAAGTTGATTTTGGAAAAACCCTAAAATAGGGGCCAACATTCTTTTGACACATTCAATATATCTGGCATTTTTTCCTCTTTTTAGAGGATGATAGGATGGAGAGTTTTCTAAGAAAAAAAAAATAGTTCTGAGACACATAGATACAAATTTTAAAGAGTAGGAATTTTTTGAAGGATAGAGGAGACAAAACTACACCTTGTTTCTTTGTAGTGGGATCTTCTTTTTGTCTTCTTAGTTAGGATTAGAAGGTAGAGAAACTCGAGAGTAGAAGGCAGTGATGTAACTGTCAAGTTTCCTTAGTGTAGATGGAGATAATATGAAGACATAGGTTTTCTATACAGTGTTGATTGTGTCAGATTTGTAAATGTTGCTTATATGTTTCACCAATAGTAGAAGCAACCATATTTAAATCTACTTCATATTGTGTTCTTGAATAATATTTGTCTTGGGTTAATCATTTGATTTGAAAATATTTCAAGGAATAAAATTTTTATTTTATGTTTTGTTTAAATGGTGATTTGCAATCTTCTATTGAAATTAGCACTGTGAATGAATGAAACTGTGTGTTAATCACAAGTTAATTTTTTTCTGCAGTTTAGTTAAGAATTCCTTGAAAGATAACAAGCTAGTTAAGTTGGATCGATTATCATTCTCTTTAGTTCCAAAGTTTTGATCTATCTTTTTCTATTTCTTTAAAAACCCTGGTTAAAGTAGGTTTAAATTTATGTTTGATCTTAGAACAATCCTGAAACTCAACACCAGTAGGCCCCTTGAACATTATAGCCATATTGACCACTTTGTGAAACAACAATGTTGTGAACCAACATCAAAGACCTTGGGAGGTGATTAGTTTGATTGTTGATTGTATTTTTCAGGAGAGGTGAGATATTTCACTTTTATCTTACTTGCATGTTGTGGGTCAACTTGACACCATCAATAGGACTGGTGTTAGAAGGAGGGCCTAGAGGAGCAAGCTGGATAATACTGGGTTTTTCTCACCAGAAAGGTCCTATAGAGTTCTTCAATCAGTTGAAAATCCATTGCCTTTGATAGAACTCAAGACCCAAATAAGACACAAGATTCACAAGACTGGGGCAACCATCATACCACCTTTGTCAGCTTCGCTCACTCCACCAGGATTTTCACCAACACCCCAGTGGATATCTATCAATCCACCATCGAATGCATCTCAACCCATCTGACAACTAGCTCAACCACCACCACCACTACCAATGGCATTTTTTCAAATTAATCCCTCTCTATTGGGGACTATTCCTGCAGGATTTCATGATATGCCTGAGAATCCTGAGAAATTTTGTTCCAAATACATTCATGGAAAATCAAGGAGTGCCGAAGAGCATATACAAGATTTTAAGGACACTTGTACTGGAGCTCAGATAGCTCACCATGATGTAGTTTGTAGGTTGTTCCCTTATTCTTTAGGAGATATGGTGTACAACTGGTATCTAAATCTTCCGCGAGGTTCTATTATGAACTGGACAAACTTGGAGAATGCTTTTATCAATCAGTTCAGAGTTTATGTGGACCCAACCATTTTGTTCCACCAATTTTCTACCATTAGGAAGGAGCCATGTGAATCCTTGCCCTTGTTTAATACCAGGTTTCAACGAATGTATAGGAGACTGCAAAACCCTTATCTAGTTGCTGAGAATAGTGCCATTCAAGCATACTTTAGAGTTATAGACCCTTTGCTTGGATTGTTCCTACAAAGGACTTATCAGCCCGCAAATATTGATTCCATATCTAAAGTTCATCATCTAGCCATTAAGTTGCAACAACAAATTAGCTCTCAATAAGGAAGTTTGGGAGGAGGTTTTCCTTCAATGGGGTATCAGATGACTAACCCAAACCGTTTATTCAATACCATCCTAGGAATGTCTCCTTCCCATTATGGTCCTACATGTGAATTGCACACTCAATCTCTTCTTCCATTCTTTTCCAATTGAGCTCCTGACTTCTTTCAACAATCACAGGCTCATCATAGTCCACATGTTCATTACAACCAAGCTGGAACACCAAATCTTGTAGGACAACCACCTATTGCTAAGAGTGTTAAAAGTGAAAAGATAGCTCAACTCACAAACGAGTTGGAGACCTTAAAGAAAACTCTATCTCAAGTCACAAATGACATGGCTTAGCTTAGATTGAACCCCTCTCAGAACCAAGGTAATTATCGTAATTAGAGTAATAACAATCAGGGTAATTATCAGAATAACAAGAATCACAGCTAGAGGGGTTATCCAGGCCAAAAATCCCCTAACCAGAGCTATCAAAATCAAAATAGAGGATATAACTAGAGGCCAAATAACAACTGAAAATGGAATACAAGGCCAAACAACAGTGGAGTTTCTCACAATTATCAAGCTTATGAGGATAGGACACATACTACAAACGTAGCTGACCTTAATTTTATGACTAATTGGTGCACGCTGCATGATACTCCAACCCATTCCGAGGTAAACTGCCCTGAAATGGAGAAATTGTCAAGATGGCACAGGCAGATGCCCAAAATTTCCTAGGGAATTCAAATAGAGAAGGTGGCTCAGTAGATACAACAATGACTTATGACCTCTTTGAGGAAGAACCTTTATTTCCAATGCAAAATGAGAATGAACTAGAGGAAGATATGTATGACGCCCAAGTCTTTCAGACAAAGGGAGGACACTTCCTAAGAAATCAGAATAAGGGTCCATTCACTACATTAGCACCACCTAATCACATGGTGCCTCCGAATCAAAGTGCTGATAATAACCCTCCTCCCCCAAAAGGTCCTCCTGACTTCCATAACAAAGGTAACTCCCCTAGTGTTGTCAAAAGTAATGCAAGCTATAACATAGAATTTGATATCATTTCTGAGATGCAGAAACATAAAACCTCTTTATCATACTTTGACATCCTAAAGTGGTGCCCTGCTCACTGAGAGCTAGTGTTGAAAGCTTTGGAAGAAGCTGATAAATCAAAAGGGAAAACCAAGGTGGCACCCGCTGCAAACATGAACGCAGCTTTGTACAGAAGTAAGGTAGGTACCCCACCATTTCTTTTAAGTTTGAGAATTTGTGGGAAAAATCTACATAATTGTCTGCTGGATTCAAGGGCTTCCGACAATGTTATGCCATTTTCTATTTGCAAGAAATTGGGATTGAACCATTTCCAAACAAACAAGAAGGTCATCCAACTTGATAAAATAGAGGTTAATGTAGTTGGAGAATTGAGAAATATAAATGTGCAAGTAGGGTCTGACCCTAGGATTTTAACCAATATAGATATTCAAGTAGCAGACATTCCTGAGACTTATGGTATGCTGTTGAGCAGAGATTTGATGAAAAGTATAGGGGGTATCTCTCCCTCGACTTTTCACATATGTGGCTACCATGAGGGGAGTGCCTATGCAGATTAGGATTGAAAGTGAACCTCGCCTCAAACATGTTATCACTGAATACGATTTTCCTAATGAGGTAGCTTATTTTGAAACCGAGATAGGGGTTTATAAAAGATGAAATTTTAACCTTTTCGGTTCTTGATTCTAAAGATTTGTCAACACAAAAATTTCTTGATCCCATGATTAATGAAAATCAATAGGCATTGAGCAGGAAGCTGCAATAGGATCAGCTAGTCTTAGAAGAAGATATCGATTTGTAGAGTCTTCTACTCACTAATTGGTGCAGGGTATATTACCAAAATCATTTGGAATTAACTTGCCAACCCTGCATCAACATTTTAAATCATGTTTCCCAAATTGAGAAAACTAGTCTAAGTCACCTTGAGACCATTTTAGATGACTTCTCATTTGAAGCCAAAAATGCAATAATGTTAACCGGGGATAATATACCTTTAAAGGAAGTCCCTCTTCAAATTGAACTTATCCCGGTCACAATACTAGACCAACATAGTTATGAAGAACAACCCTAAGGTCTATTTGATATCCCTGCATTCACCAGTATACCAAAACCCAAGGGATTAATCAAAGATACAAGTGATTGCTAGAGGGATAGCCACAAATTACATGATATATCCGAGCAGGAATTGGAAATTGCACCTGAGGAACCTATTGAACACCCTTCCCAATATTTGATGCAAAGGATCAAGTGCCCCTACCTATGGCTCATCTCATCCAAACACCCAAAATAACCTCAAAGGGATCAACCCCAGCTCATGATCAATTATAGACCCTCACGTTTAATGGATCCAAATCCAAAATGAGATGTGGTGTTGGGATTGAATTAACCAGCCTGAAAGGAAAAAATTTCTTTGCTTCTTACAGGTTGCAATTTAGATGCACTAACAACATAGCAGAATATGAAGCTTTAGCTCGAGGGTTGATGCTCGCACATAAGAAGAAAGTTACTGCCTTGATGGTTAAAGGAGAATTAGAAGTAGTTATCAAGCAAGTGCACAACCAATACACATGTCACAATAGAAGGCTGGCAGCTTATAGAAATCGGATATGGAACTTGATTGAAGATTTTGATACTTTTCGGTTTAGTTTAATCCCTAGAGAAGAGAATCAAATAGCTGATTCATTAGTTGTTGCCGCAAGTACCCTAGAACCCATGCAAGGCTCCAAGCTTAAGAGATTCTCAGTAGAATTGATATCCACCCCAGCTGTTCTTGATAACATTAAGAACTTTCAAGTTTTTGATGTTGATCGACATATCCTTGCTTTTCTAGCAAGCTTAGATGTTTTTGAGGGATAGATCATCAATGAGACTGACAGGGATCAAGGAGATTGGAACCCTAAAGAATGTGATACAGAGGGTGTCCTCAATTTAAAAAGTAATAGCATTCCTAAGGGAATGGTGGTCTTAGAAATAATTTTTGATTCAAACCCAAGGGCATGGGAAAAGGTATCAGTTGAAGATAAAGGAGGTGAATATGAAACTGTTAACCTATCTAATTTTAGCCTTGAAAGAAATGTCTACATAGGGAAAGCTTGCTCTAAAGAAATCACAAAAGATATACCAAGGGCACTAAAGAAAGATATTGCTGCAATAGCTTGTGGGTACGAAGATCTAAAAATATATGATGCTTCTGTAATGACTCACACTATTCCTTTGAAGCCTGAAGCTAAACCATTTCGGCAGAAACATCATCCTATCAATGCACTGATTGAACCACTAATCTTTAAAGAAGTTCAAAAATTGCTTTCTACAAGACTAATCTTCCCTGTACGATTTTCAACATGGGTAGCTAACTTGGTTCCAGTCCGTAAGAAAAATGGAGAGATCAGGCTATGTGTATATATCAGGAATCTGAATAAAGCTTCAAAAAAAGACAACTACCCACTTCCTTCTCTAGACGAAGTCTTAGAAACTGTCAATGGATCTGAAATGATATCATTCCTGGACGGTTATTCTGGATACAATCAGACCATTGTTAATTATGAAGACAAAATGAAGATGGCTTTCACTACTAAGTGGGGAACTTTTTCTTACAGGAGAATGCCATTTGGTTTGATAAACGCTGAAGCAATCTTTCAGTGTGCCATGGACGTAGCATTCAAATATTTGATTGGTAAATGCATCATCGTCTACATGGACGACTTGACAGTATTCTCTAAAGATAGACTAAACCATGTTGTAGACCTGGCTAAAGTTCTTGAAAGATGTATCTAGTATGGCGTCTCCCTGAATCCTAAAAAGTGTGTGTTCAGGGTTTCTGAAGGGAAATTTTTGGGACACATAACCTCGGAGAGAGGAATATAAATAGATCCAGACTGAGTTGAATCCATTCTGAAGATATCCATGCCAGGAAGTAAGAAGGAGATGAGATCTTTCTTTGGAAAGCTCAACTTTGTGAGAAAGTTTATCACAGGTTTTGCAGAAATTGTAACGCCATTGAATGAAATGATGAAGAAAGAGGCCAAAATAGAATGGAGTAATGAGGAAGAGGTCACATTTTCTCAAGTCAAACAATCCATTTCAAAAGTGCCAGTTCTCCCCAGCCCTGACTACTTGAAGCCCTTTTATATTTACTCTTTTGCTTCTGAACACTCATGTGCAACTGTTCTAACTCAACGAAAAGAGGAGGGAGATGAGAGGCCAATCATCTTCATGATTTCTCCATTTAAGAATGTCGAAGTCAAGTACCCACCCCTTGAAAAATGAGATTTTACATTGGTTAGAGTTGTTAAGAAGTTCAGGCATTACATTCTCCGAAGTCAAATTATTGTTGTAGTTCCTTATGCTGCTGTGAAGTCCCTACTCATGCAGAGCGAGTTGGGAGAACGAAGGGGGAAATGGATGGCCATTTTGCAAGAGTTTGATCTGGAGATTCTCCCTATGAAACTTTTCGAAGGTCTACGCCTGTCTAAATCCATAGTGGATGCTGGTGAGAACATTATTTTCCAGCAATACACAACACAGTCCTTTTACAACGACTCTTGGTATACCGATATCATCTATTTCATGCTCAATAATCAATGCCCAGAGGGAATGAGTACAACTTAGAGGAGAGTGTTGAGAATGAAAAACACCCATTATATGATCAAAGGAGGATTGTTATATAGGAAGAATTTCGACCAAGTGTACCTACGATGTCTTGATCAGCAAGAGGCTAAGCATGTAATTGCTGAATTTCATGGGAAACATGGCACAGGTCATAGTTCTACAAATTCGTTAGCACATCAGATCTAGTTATTACTGGTCGTTTGTTTTCAAGGATGTCCATCAACATGTAAGAACATGTCACATATGCCAAATTTCTGCATCAAAAAAATGTCATTTAGCCATGCCACTGCAGCCTGTTTACGAGGTAAGGCCATTTGCCCAATGAGCACTAGATTTTATTGGGGTAATTAACCCAAATTTTTCTGCAGGACCCAAATTCATTTTGACCCGCCACAGACAATGCATGGCATGTGCCAGAGGCCATACCCGCGCTAGTCAGCAATGCAGGCAAAGTATTCCAAGTTCTCAACGTAACGCAACAAATCTGTGTTTGGGAGCACACATATGTGCCTGAGCCAATGAGCAATACAGACACTGGCACTGGCGATCACCATTTGCCGCTGTTCGCATCAATGATGATGGCATTTTGCGCGACGAAATTCCCTTTATCATCATTCAGGCCGTTTCAAACACTGGCTCGGCGAGCCGCAACCGCCAGCTCTCGCAATAACAAACCCTGCGCCGCCATGGGGATTTAAAACCAATGCAGCAGCGGGCAAATCACCTGCAGCCCTGGATGTAAGCTCCTGCCAGGTCCCCACCAAATTGCTGGAGCATCCCAGGAAAAATGCTTCCCAACGGGTCAGGCTTAACCATAAGCAAAACTCCTTGCTCTATCAGTTGTCAATGGATAGTTTCAAACATTATTTTGAATCATAAAGTTTGGTATTCTACCGGGTCAGGTATATTTTAAATAGTTTTGTTCCCCGGGCTTGTAAATAGTCTTATTGTTTATTTCTTTGTTCTTCATTTTTGTCCTTTCTCGCTTCCTCTTTGTTGCTTCATGTCCGCCTTGCTTGGGGTTCCTTGGGGTTTCTTTGTTTTTCATCTTGAAATGACAGAATGATACCAGACATTATTCACTGATACTGTCACACCTGAAAACAACGACATGACCTCACATAATTTATCAAGATCATCTTCTTTGTAATGGTATATTTTGTCATAGCACAATAGTTGTAAAGATATGAGTGAAAACTGACTCGTGATGCTGTTATAAGGTCCATGGTAGTTTTCAACCCAGAACGGATGCTAAACATCTGACATATTGAGAAAAATTGAATGAAATATCTGAAACTCCAAGACAAAAAGAAAGAAAGAAAGAAAGAACTATCTAAAAGGAAAGGAGGGACTCAATATGAATAAGTGCGATTCCAGTATCTCTACCGGGTCTATGGACGCCTAACTGGAAATAGAGCAATGCTGTGAGAAAATTAGAGGTATCTTCGTAGGGGCTATGGATACTTGACTGGTAGCGGAGCAATGCCCAGGATATCAATGCACAATAGCTAAAGGGAATCAACTCATGTAGTTCAAATCTTGTACATTGTTGTTTAAAAGATGAGGAAAACTTTATAAAAGGGTGATACACCATCAAGCACACACATAGATTTAGGGGTAGCCAGTGTCGATTTACAGTTGATATTCTAGCTCAACCTTGGTTGTTAAAACTGACCCAACTCGATTTGTGATGTTCATAAACCAGGAGTTCTGGGTAGCTAAATCCTTTAGTTTCTTGAAAATGGTTAAACCATTTTCCCAGCCGAGTCGCCATTTGTTATGCCTTCCATAACCACCCCATTTTATTTTGGAACAAAATGGGTCCCCCTTTTTCTTTTGTTTTCTTCCCCTTTGGTTGTTTAGTTGGGTCTTAGGAGTTCTTTTATTTTCCTCCTAAGTTTGTCTTTTGTTCTGTCAGATTTGTTTCTGCCTTAGCCAGAGTTAGGTTTCTTTTTGCTACAAAATTTAGTGAAATGATAAAAGTGATGTATTTTATATGCTTTGAGAACTGATGGAGGCATTATTTTGTAGGATTAAATCATATCTATGATGCTATTTCACAAGGAGGTCTGTTGGGAACTATGCCTCAGATGGATCTAGCATAAAACTCCTCAAAGAAGAAAGTCGTCAAGACCAGATGAATGTCTTGCCAACTGGCTATTGTGCTATATTCATTTGAGATACACTGGTCGCCCAGACATTCTGGTCATTGTGAAGTTTTATATCTCTCTCTGCTTGGAATGTCTCACCGACTATTGTTCACAAGGCTAGTGTCACTGAAGATTTGTTCCTTCGGTATAATGTCTCACCAAAGGGGTGAGGTCTCACCGAAAGGAGTTGGTGTTAGGGAGAAGTCTGGTTGAATGGTCGTGGTCTCGTCGATAGAAGGGGGCTCAGTATGATGTCCTGCCAAACAAGTGAAGCCTCGCCGAAGGATTGTGCCTTCGGTGTAGTGTTTTGAGCTCAGGAAGAAGTCTTGTCAACAGAGGGAGGTCTCACCAAAATGAAATGGTCTGAGTTCACTAAAAGGAGGTGTCATCGGCATAATGTCTTGCCGACTCGATGTTGCGTCACTGATAGATGGGGGCTTCAGGGTGATGTCTTCCTAACTAATTTTTGTCTCATCGACAGGAGGATATTACAGTGTGACTCTGGCCACCTGCTGTGATGTCTTGCCAATAGGGTGTGGTGTCACCAAAGTGGAACGAGCTCAGGGAGAAGTCTTCCTGACTAAATGTTGTCTCGCCGATAGGTATGTGGCTTCAGCAAGACTCCTGGCCAAATTTTTTTCCCTCAGTATGATGTCTCGAGGAGTGTGATTGTCTCGGGGATGGAAAGGGATATCACTGTGACTAATGGGAACCCGCTATGACCTCCTGTCGACTGAGTGGTGTCTTACCGAATGCGATTATCTCAGTGATGGAAAGGGATATCGGTATGACTCTTAAGAACTCGCTATGATGTATGGCCGATAGCGATGGTCTGGACGACAATCTTGGATATCGATATGACCTTTGCAGCTTGATATGAGGTCTTACTGATGGTTGTATGCTACGCTGATGCTGCTATAGAGAATAATCGCATCAGGGAGACACGACTAGTGTCTCATCGACATGCGATCCTTTTGAACAAATTTTGACCATCTAGAAATCTTATGTGGCATGCGTTCCACCAATTAGAGGAGGTTGAAGGTGAACCCTTGGTAGTTTGACCATGTGACCAACCTGTGAAGAGGATCCTCAGACTATGAGTGATATGGATCTGCTTACTCTAAGATCAAAGGTGATCAATTGGATTTTTGAGCAATGGTATGGGGATCTAACAGGAAAATCGAATGCTGCTTCTCAAAGAGGTCAACTTGCAGGAAGATCCAGAAGAAGAGGAAGCCAAAAGGGAAGAAACTATGACTCTCAATGAAAGCTGTGGTGTCTACTGGCAAAGGGTAGATTTACATTTATGACTATACTCCAAGACATTCAAGGCAGCTCTGATGGAAGTTCGAGGTGGATACGGAGGCTAGAAGTTAATGCGATGGTTGCAAAAGATCTGAAGGCAACTCCCGAGGGTGATGTTTCATTGACATGGACACATGGTATGCATATTTAATGCAAGAGTAACTTTATTCCAAAAGATCCAAGGGCAGATCCTTTTGAAGTTGATTTTGGAAAAACCCTAAAACAGGGGCCGACACTCTTTTGACACATTCAGTATATCTGGCACTTTTGCCTCTTTTTAGTGGATGGTAGGAAGGCGAGTTTTATAAAAAAATAAATAATAGTTCTGAGACAGAGATACAGATTTTAAAGAGTAGGAATTTTCTGAAGGATAGAAGAGACAGAACTACATGCTGTTTCTTTGTAATGGGATCTTCTTTTTGTCTTCTTAGTTAGGATTAAAAGGTAGAGAAACTTGAGAGTAGAAGGCAGTGATGTATCTGTCAAGTTTCCTTAGTGTAGATGGAGATAATCTGAAGACATAGATTTTCTGTACACTAGTGATTGTGCCAGATTTGTAAATGTTGCTTATCTGTTTCACCAATTGTACAAGCAATCAGATTTAAATCTACTTCATATTGTGTTCCTGAATGATATTTATCTTGCATTTGATTTGAAAATATTTCAAGGAATGAAAATTTTATTTTATGTTTTGTTTAAATGGTGATTTGCAATCTGATGTTGAAATTAGCACTGTGAATGAATGAAACTGTGTGTTAATCACAAGTTAATTTTGTTCTGCAGTTTTAGTTAAGAATTCATTAAAATTTAACAAGTCTGGTTAAGTTGGATGGATTATCATTCTTTTCACTTCCAAATCTTTGATCAATCTTTTTATGTTTCTTTAAAAACCCTGGTTAAAGTAGGTTTAAATTTATGTTTGATCTTAGACCAATCCAGAAGCTCAACACAAGTAGGCCCCTTGAATATTATAGCCATATTAACCACTTCGTGAAACAACAATGTTGTGACACAACATCAAAGACCTTGGAGGTGATCAATTTGATTGTTGATTTTCTTTTTTAGGAGAGGTGAGATATTTCACTTTTATCTTACCTACATGTTGTGGGTCAACTTGGCACCATCAACAAGATGCCTATTTGAAATTCAAGCTAAAGAGGAGAAAGAGAAAGAGGAAGCAGTAGTCACTTCCTATTTCAAAGCTGATTTTACTAACTCCCTAGAATCATGTGTAGGAGACAACATGGAAGGTGAAGTTTCTAGTAGTTATAAGGTAGATTTTTCTTCATCGGAAATCAAGCTAAGGAAAAAAGCTAAGGAATTGGAAGACAATATGGATGGAATGATGAAGAGTGTTCATCACATGTGAGATAAGTTGAGGAGTACAACTCAAACCATTTTTGAAATATTTATCCATGAAAGTTGTTCTACATCATCTCAGGTAGTATATAATGATTGCAACTCAAGTTCACACATTGCTAATAATGGAATTCAATTTTTTTCAAATCTTGATAAAATTCATAGACATGTAGAACAGTTGATTTATGATGTGCCTAGGGGAGAAGTTGTATGTTGCATTTCTGTTGATGACATGAAGTCCATTAAATTTTCCTTGAAGGAGATTAAATCTAGTCTTTTGTACATCATTCGTGACAAAGACATAGTGGCCAATATTGCTGACAAGGCATTGGAGTGGAATGAGCTTACCAAAGTGAGTTTGCAAGAAGTGCATGAGACCCTAATTGAAGCAGAAAATCAAATTGTTGCTTTTCAATATTCATGGGAGCAAGAAAACAAAAGTAGAGCGGAGGAGCTTCAAGTAATTCTTGATGAGCTTGATCTCATACAAGAAACATATGATTTGGAATTCTTCCCTAAGAGACCAAAGCATTCAAATTCTAAAGTTTTTCATGATTTTGACAATATCTTTTATGAAGAAGGTTCTTGTAAGGTTTATGTAAATCCTCTTTTTGAAAATGATGAAGGAATTGCTTTAGAGATTACTGAAGGAGGGGATTTGATTTTGTCTTCCTGCATTGGAGAGTTGATATGTGAGTTGCATGAAGTTGAATCTACTATTGCTCCTAGTGCATCCACTCAGAAGTAATTGGTAACTCTTGGAACACAAAGAAATGAAGACATTCTTGTTGTTCATCAAAGAGTTGATGGGCATGTTGATGAAGGTTTTATTTATATTTTGATGAGGATGTTTGTGAGACTCTTTTCAGATTTTAGTTCATCACCATCTTCTTTTAGAGTGATTGATTTTAGAATTGCATTTGATGAAGGATTCATGGAATATTTCTGGCAAACCATGTCACAAGATTTTGGATTCGATTTCTTCAATGAACGTAGGTTGGTTGATTATTTTTTGGAGTTTCAAAAAGCATCAATTTAGATGGAATGAGCAAATCAGAGGATTCAGGTGAGAGAATTTCTCCATTTGAGAAATGGTTCTTCATTTTTGCTGGTTTGGGATCTTGGTATTATTCGGAAAGAAGGTAATATTGAAAATTCTAAAGGGAATAGACCAGCACATTATTCTCATAATGCAGTTGTGATTATTTTCTTATGTGTTGGGAAATGTCTCTGATTGAAAGTTAGTATGTGGGATCTCAAGTATACTTATATGAAGATTGGTATGCATAAAAAGAAGGTTTCTTGGAGAGTTAAGTCCCAAAATTTCAATCCTTTGACTGCTGCTATCTTCTTTTATATCATTGGTTCATTGCTTTTGATCATAAATTAATGATTTGTGAAGGAAATATGATAAGAAGTTATTTTTTGGTGGCATGGGGTCTCTTGCTAAAGGTTCCACCAGCTTGTTTCGTCAGTAGTTATGCTCATTATGTTGAGAAATTCTTAAGTTACAGTTGCTGCTCACTTTCTTGGATGTTGGTTTTCCAAAAATCAGATCGTAGGATGTTGTTTTTAGACCTGTTAGGAAGCTGGTTTAATCATTTTTAGGTCTCTCTATCTCCTATATGGACTGAACTTCTACCTCAAATGAGCAAGGGAATTATTCAATATGGTCAAAATTCAAGTATGGGTTGTCTTCTGATGATAGACAGTGGAATTTTTGGTAACATCTCATACATTATTGTTTGGGGAAGCAAACTAATTGTTGATTTGATTCATCAATTAGAAACTCATGTTGTCAGATGTGTGAAGATTATTCAAAGTTCTTCCGGTGAAAGCAGTTTTCTTCAAAAGAAGCATTGTACTGTGATGGTATTTGGAGTGTTGTTCTATGATTGACATTTGTTTAGTAACATGTTTGAAAAAATTTATGTTGTTGATCAAAATTATAACAGTGAAGTTTGTAGGTTCTATAGACTGATATGTGACACGAGCACTGACATGTTTGGTGTATTTTTTTTTGGGGACCATGATTTGTTGCTCCACCTTGGGTATTCAATTTTTTTAATTAGAGTAGCACAACAGATTAGAGGAACAATATTCCTAAGGATGATTTGGAATCTAGGAATCACTTGGGTTTGTGATTCAACAACTGGTGATGATGAAGCTAATGTTGGCCTTTTGGAATTATTTTCTATGGTGTTTTAGTATAGTTTTAATTATGAGGCTTCTTGTATTGGCATCCAATAGTACAGTGAGCTTACATCTATTGGTGCTATCTTTCACCTAGGTTGATTTGGGACCCATGGATCATATTTAGTTTCATTTTTGGTTCAACATGGTTTTTCAGAAGGCATTAGAATTGCTTGAGGACAAGCAATTTTGGGAAGGGTGGATTGTAATATCCCAATTTTGGCCATACACTCTTCATTGGGATTTAGCCTATTTCTGAGAATTTGTAGGCTACTCGGTTGTGCTAAATCTACGGTTTCCATTTTCAGTAAGTCCTGCTTCTAGTTCAGTTTAGTTTTCTGTGAGTTTTATTGTGGATTTTGTCGAAGGAGGAGCGCTGGTTGATGCTAAAATATTTCAGAACAGACGTGCTGATCGGCTCAACCCTAAGTCATCTGTCCTTCGCTTTGGTCGAAGTTACCCAAAGATTTCTTGTTTTATACTTAGTCATTTTATAGCTTTTAGTTAAATCCCATGTCAGAATGATCATCATTGTTTTCAGGTTCGCTTATAGTCAATGGTATTTGAATGAATTGTTCAACGTTTGGTCGTTGCACGAAGTTGATGCCGCTCAAAGAGGTTGACATTATTTTATTAGTTTCAAAAAGTGAAATGTTTTTCCCTTTGAAAGAAGTGATCCCAATTATGCTTGGAATTGAAGAAAGTCTTCTTGCTGCTTCATTTTCCTAACCTGCTCTATGGAGTTGATGTTTTATGATGAGCTTATGCATAGGCTTTTGAAGGAGAAAGCAAGTTAGAGGTCACCGAATGAATCAAACCAAGTTATGGGAAGCTTAGCAAATTGACTCCATTCTTTGGGCCTAAAACTATGGTTCCCTAGATGGTGGATTGAGAGTGTGCTTCATTCAAAAGTGCACATTGAGCTTCACTGTTGAAGAATTTGATGTATTTTTCAGTTTTTGAGCTTGCTGGTTTGTTCATGGCCGAAGGTGATTTTCATATGCAGTTCTTTGAATTATTTTTTAATTGCACATGGGTATTGGTTCTTTTAGTTTGTATGATTGAGGCGTCCCTATTTGTGCAATATTATAATTTATAATAAAGTGGATGAATTTTAAAGAGAGGTCGACCCTCTCTTAGGGCCGTACCATTTCAAGAAGATAGCTTTGAAATTCATGTCTTCTTTTTTGTGTTTGATTTGGCATTAGAGTTTCATGTGAGCTGGTCACCATGTTTCTTGTGATTAATTGTGTCTAATTTAAGGTGATATGGTGAATTATTGTGGAGGTTATGAACATTTGGGTGTTGCGTAGTTGTTGGTTGAAAAAATATAGGTTGTTGGTTTTATATCAGACATAGCTCTTTTCTTGATACACAATACTTTTTCAGCATCTATGCTACTAATTCCATGTGCATTGCATTTGGAGAAGAAAAAAGTATTTTGGAAGAAGATTTGAACAATTTAATGATGACCAGTTGCTGCCTCATCAATGTTTGGTGAAGTGTGGTAAGAGATTTGAACATTCCTAGTTTGTTGCATTTGCTGGTTATGAAAATTCAGTTTGTTGGTTCATTATATCAGATTGAACAAAGTTCAAATTTTGGCTTGTAATTCTGTATTTGTGAAGATTAAAAGTTGGAAGAATCATCTTTGAATTATTTGCATTGGTTATGTTATTATGACACTTGTAAATTGTAGATTTATTTCATTGTAAGGCTATGAATTAGTAGTACTAATCCAGCCATTATTATTGTTGCATTTACTTGTGAATTATAATGCAATACATTAATTAGCCCTGGATGGTTTACCACCAGTGTGGAGAATAAACTTTGTAACTCTCATTGTACCCATTGAAAAGTGGAGAATTCCCACTCAAGAGTGGATGCTCGCCACAGCGGATGAATTAGTTGAATTGTTTGTAGTATTCCCCCCATTGTTTTAGTGATTGAGTGAAAATCTTTATGTTTGGTTCATTGCCTAAGTTCTTTTAGTTTTGTAGTACTTACTCTGCCATATGTTATCACCTTGGCTTCAAAGAGATCTTGTGTGCACATTCTTGGTGTTGAGTTTATTTTGTACTTCTAGTTGTAATCATCCTACAGTTGTTGTGTTATTAGATCCTAGGGATCCTTTGACCATATTCCCTCCCCTCTTCCTTAAGTGGTTTTAGGGTACATTCTTGGTTAGAGTTTTTTTCTGTATCATTTTGGTTTTGGAGCTAACCTTAATGGGTGCGTGTTGCAATTGTAATTGATATGTAAATTAAATAAAAAATTTAAGGGGCTTATTTCATATTGCTATCAAGATTCAACCATTTAGTTTTTTGAGTCAAACTCGTTGACCCATGTTTCATGAGTAGTGGTTCACAAGAACCCATCTCTCATGATAATGAATGGTCCATTCATTATAGAGCCCCTTTAGCTCATCAATTACTAAGTAGGAGATATCTGACATAGTGTGTCAAATTATGATATTGCTATCAAGATTCAATTGTGCAGTTTTTTGAGTCAAACTTATTGACCCATGTTTCATGAGTTGTGGTTTGCAAGAACCCATCTCATGATAATTAATGGTCCATTTGGAAATCATTGCATCTAGGTGATGCTCATAGAGGTAAAGCATTGGACCTTCTTAGGAGGTCACCCATCCTAGTACTACAACTCAAGTGTGCTTAACCATGGATTTTTTCCCAAGGTTAATCCTACTAAGCTTGCAACCCCATTGCAAAACCTTCAGTAATTTTTGTGCCCTCTGAACCATTCATTATAGAGCCCCTTTATCTCATCAATTGATAAATAGGAGATATTTTTCACTATAAACACCTAACATATTCCCGAGGACTATTCATCATCACTAAACCTATCACCCAAATTCCCTAATCGACCAATTTTAACACCTAGGTCTACAATTCGATCACCTAGTCCTAATTAACCTAGGACATATCCCTTTCACCTAAAGTCCACAACTCAATTAAATAACCACCCTTTTCTATCTCCTCACAAATAAATTAATAATTAATTACCTATTTCCCTTTATTATCCACCTCACCCATGTGGCTAAAATAATTAAATATTATTATTATATAACTAAGCTTATATTCCCTCACCACTTTCCAAGAATAATAGGGACCTAAGAACACTTTTCCTTGTGTTCCCACTATTCTCTCAACACATTCCAAGAATATTTGGAACTTGGGAACACATGTCCTTATGGTCACATTATTCTCTCAACACATCCCAAAGTTATAGCCTTCTTAGGTGCACATGTCCCTAATTTCTCTCATTCTCACAATTACTTACTAAATTCGGTAAATTAATCCTAGCCATTTACATTGTAACTACCTTCATCTCCACCCTTCATCTACTCCTAGATCCTAGGGAATTCCTCTCAACCATTCTCCACCCTTGATCTCATAATCAGATCTTGGCCATGAATTCCTCATTCCCAAAATCTATAAATACAAGCATCGTCTTATCCAAATGAATCAATAATCATTCAAGCTAAATATATACTGTCAAAATTGGTATCATTCAAGAAGGAGCATCCACATATCAATCCATCAAGGAGAAAATCAAACCACAATAGAGATCACGGTAACATGTTATGTTGATTTTTAATGTTATGCTTTGTTGAATTTCTCTTTTGTGAGCTCTATCTAAGGCTTGTGATGGTTTAGAATAGGTGTTTTCTTCTATTGCATTTGGTTCTTTTTAAATTTTAAATTAGTACTTAGATTTTGGTGAGTCTTTTGGGGAATAGCCCCTTATTTCATTCCTTTTTTTGTTTTTATGTATTTTACTATTGATTTACACTAACAAATTTTACAAGCTTTGGTAGTGAAGTTCTTGCAGGTGTGTTGGAGACAAAAATAGACACCATGATTGTTATCCAAGTTCTTGGGAGACAAAGTTTAATCTAAAATACGTAGTATTTTATTGACAATTGTTTTTGAAGTTTTTACAAGTCCGTACCTAGTAATAGCACACAATCCAAGGTTAAATAATTGCTTTAAAATTGCAAAAGCCACACTTTATTGGAAAAAAATTCAAAAATGCCTCAATACTACAAAACCACCTTTCACATAACCAAAACCAAATGATTTAAGGAAAAAAACACCTATAAAAATGCCAAAATCACCTTTGAAAGTCTAAAACTACCCTAGAAAACTCAAAAACCACACATTTATTATTGAAACTATGAATTTACTATGAAAATTTCCCTTAAATTGATGAAAACCATGAATCATAGTGAAAACAACCTTAAAAAGGGCTTAAATTGCACATTTTAGCTAAACCGCCTTCAATATAGTTGAAAACCATTAAAAAAAAATAGTTGAAAACCATGCATTTTTTTTGAAAACCACACATTTTTCTTATAAACTCAAGAATACCTAGGCCGATGAATTTTGGGGTAATTTTTTAATAGATTTTAAACTCATTTGAAATTTTCTCTCATTTAAAATTATTTGAAATTCAAAATTATTTAATTTTGTTTGAAGGCTCAACTTTCAAATTTGCACTCCTTTTTAA
>VDFB02300429.1:21894-33914 GCA_007258455.2 Sequoia sempervirens | reverse complement strand
GAAATCCCAATTGAGATTAAGGTCCTAGGGTTTGATTTTTATGTATTTGATGGTTGATACTATTGATTCATACATTTTCCCTTGATTCTACCCTATTCTACATAGTGAAATCCTTATTGAGAAAATATAAAAGTACTCTTTTATTTTAGCTCAAAAGAATCTTTCAAATATCCATAACCCTATTCTATAGAATGAAATCCTTGTTGAGATTATGTCATAGAATGAAATCCTTGTTGACATTTTCTGTCATTACAACTATACTAAAAATTCAAATAGCTTATTAAATTTCTAATGGAAAATATAAAAGTACTCTTTATTTTAGTTGAAATAAAATCATTCAAATATCCATAGTTGTAAAATATATGCAAATGACAAGTAGGAGATTTTTTTAATTTTCCTATAACTAGAATAGGTTATTAAATTCATAATGGAAAATATTAAAGTACTTTTTTATTTTAGCTCAAAAAAATCTTTGATATACCTATAGTTGTAAAATACATGCAGTAGGAGATTCTTGAAGTTCATTTTTGTTCAATTTTTTTTGGATATTATTCTAGCAATATATCTACATATAATATATTTGAACAAGCAGTATTCACCTAAGTTAATATTAAATATATTGTAACAAAAAAATGATTAAACCTCACCTAAGTTGTAATAATGCAATTGAAGCCTGATAAATAGTTTGGAATAATAAGTTTGATTGGTTTGTTACCATATAATAATTGAAATTTGGAGAGAATAAATTGAATATATATAAATTTGATACATTTAATTAGCCGATAGACTATTATAGGTGGAAAATCCCACCGGAATTGTCTATTGTCTGATGCCGGTGGATTATTCCCGGGAAACCCTAAAACCCTAAAACCCTAAACCCTAAACCCTAAAACCCTAGCACCCATTTCGACATAGTCAGGAGGACGCTGGCAAAAGCTGTGGAGTTCGACTTTATACCTATCAATTACATTTGCTTGAAATTTCTAAAACTTTTCAACAAATCCATTTTGTGCATCCTGCAATTATTGCATTCCATGAGTACACATTACTCGGAGGCATACTGTCCTTGTGCCTTGTCTATGCATCCACATTTTTGCATACATATCTACCAGGGCAGTTGCAACTACAACATCTGGCAAGTTATCTATAGCATGTATGCTTTGATCGATGACCATACCTTGTTTCAAAGCTCTCATTTTGGCGCAGGTAGAGAGGTAGAGTGGACGCTGGAAAAGTTTGTGGAATCTGAACCTGATACAATTTATGCAAAATCTTGAGGTAAGTTACCGGCCATTGTTTTTGTGATTTTGTTTTGTAGTCTCTGGAATCTGTAGGTGGCTATATCCTTTTTCTGCTGTGGTTTACTTCACTCTAAAACAAATCTGTTAAATGAAAGCTTGGTTCTGTGGCTTCGTGTATGGGTTTTGTGATTAAGTCTGGTTCAACAAAAGTTTTTTCCCACAGTTTTCCCTCTGAGGCTCTCCTTAATTGCAAGGCGATGTCTATGGCATGATTTCCCTTGTAGGTGGTCTCCGATTTCTTAGACCACTAAAGAATGGACAAAGTGGAAAGCTGAATAAACTCTAAATTAGAAAAAAGGAAATTTAAAAATAGATGAATAAGGGGCAGTGCGCTCTTTCTTGTGTTTCTAGACACGACATTCCAGTTGCAATGCCTTAAGACATGTGAGGACCTGCCAGAATCATCCTGAATGTATAGAAAATGTTTGAACATGGATTAGGGAATCTAGGTTTTTAAAATGTGTTCCCTCCTTTACCTGCGCTATTGGGCAAACAAAATAATATCATTAAATAAAATAACAGAAAAATACACAATTAATGAAAGAATAATCTTTGCTTAAAAGAACTATGCCATCCCCTTATGTTCATCCATGCATTGTGGCCTGAATCTTAGCAGGTAAGGGAAGCGGATTAAGTTCAAAACCGCTCTCATGGCCCTGATGCCTTCTTCACACTATCCTTACCCAAAAGTTCGACCTGAGCAGTGCGAAAGAAGCTTAAAACGCCTCTCTAATGTCACTTCCAGGTCACCGCCTTCTTTCCTCACCGTGCAGCAGAAAGAGTTAGGGCGTGAATAGAATAAAAGAGAGAATTAAATTAAAATAGCACAAAAAAGAAAGCTTAATCTTCCAAACGTGGCGCCTGAAGGACTCGGTTGGGTACGTGGTACATTTATCCTATAACAAGTGCAATACGAGTGATAAATCTGCATTCCTGTTTAGGTTTGAAGACGCACAGGAGTTTAAAAGTTATATAGAAAATTTATTTATTGTTTATCTTGGAAGTTACTAAAATTAATGCACTAGTATAGCGCATTAATTCTGCCGCGCTCAATCATTCCGTAGCATGATGGGAAATATAGGAAAATAAAAGAGAAGGTTTGATAAGCACACCAGATATAATGGATTATATTGAGATTGGCTAATTATCTCACTGATTTTTTATTTTATTAAAAAATAAAGAGAACGTATGTAGCAGAGAGTATGGACTTTGGGCGAGAAAAAAAAAAGATGTTGGTAGAGAGTTCATATAGTGGGATTAGATCTGAAAGATTGAGGTGAATAGGTAATTTACAGTATTAATCTGCCATTTTTTTATTAATATGAATATTTTTATTTAGATTTGAGTTATTAGATTGGATACTAATGTTAAATGCAATCTAAATTTTATTATCTACATCACTAATAAAATTAGTGATAATAATGGGCATGATATTATATTACAAATTTAGAGTATAATAATCAAATATTAAAAATGATACTTATATCACTAATATTGTTACATTTAATATTTAGTATAATATTATATTATCAATTTTAAGAAGAAATCATGATATCATGGGAAACTCCAGTATATAAAATAATAATCAAGGCAATAAAAATATTAATGTAGATCATGAGTTTTAATTGTTATTTTAGCAATAGAGGTTAACATGATTATAATACTAGAAATAGTCTTAAATGAAATATTAGTAGTACATTGATGCCATATCCATAAAGATAATGTTGGTCAATGATCAATTAACAATAGTGTAGTATTTTGTTCAAAATTAAATTTAATCTTAATAATATTATTATTCATTTTTATTTAATGATCAAACAACTACATTGTTAAATATTCAACAACATTTAGATTTAATCTCAATAATGTTATTATTATTTTTTATTCAATGATGGAACAACTATATTGTTGTTAAATATTCAATAACATTTACATAATATATTTAAAAGGGATTAATGAGGAGGTAATCTTTTAATAACATAAACATAGAAATAGAATAACTATGAGTAAATATGGTGTTGGAAATGAATAACTATGAGTAAATATGGTGTTAAAAATTTATAACTATGAGTAAATATGGTGTTGAAAATTAGTAACTATGAGTGAATATGATATTAATCTTAATACTAATTTTGATAAAATAGATTAATTTTAAATGGAGGGTAACTCCATAATAATATTAATTATATCATGGAAATGATAATAATATCATTAAGGAGAATGAGGATATCATAAATGTTCAAATTGTGGAAATAATATTATTATATCCCTTTGGAAAATAATGAGGAAAATATACAACAAGGATCAAATAATAGTATTATTTCTCTGGTGAGCAATCAATGATAATAATTATTAAAGACTTATTGTTGAATTTAATTAATAGAAAATTTATGGTAATTAAATAATAATGTTAATCTTGAGGAGCACATTTGCAATGAGGTTGCATGAGGCACCAATTCAATGTGTATAGTTTACATGCCATGCTAATGCATGGCTATCAACTATTAGTGGTTTTCATGTTGTGGTTTAAATTTTTTTTTTGTAAAATGGAGTTTAAGCAATTGACTACATCAATGCCTTGTGGCATTTGACTACGCCACTATTTCATTACCTCATGGAGTTTGAGCAATTGACTACATCAATGCCTTGTGGGATTTGAAAACACCACTATTTCTATATTTGAGAATTAAGCCTTTATGAATAGCAAAGGAAGGGCTAGCATAATGAATCTTCTTTGTGTGGCAGCTTCTTAGATATCCCCTTCAGATTTGTGATTATAAATTGGATGATCATTGTGTTATTTGTTGTATTGATATTACTGGTGATTTATGGTCTGATGATATAAATTTTCCAAAGTTATCTATTATCCATTAAAGTCATTTTAATTATCCTTTGCATTTCATAAAGTCACCCAGATTTGATCACTATTTTCTTAAAGGGAGATTAAGGATAATTAAAATGTATGCCATAAAATCAATGCTAAACAGCACTAGGAAAGAAGTGTATGCTATAGAATCCATGCTACCTAGGTGAAATGTAGATGGAAGAGTTTTTGTAGAAAAATAAGTTATTCAATGACAACTTGATATAGCACGTCTGATTTCTATCTAAATATTATTATTAACTGGATATGAAGGTTTGGTTAGATCAAAACAGCAATATATGACTACACCCATCTTGACCATACAACTACTCTGAAGGTATGTTCCTTGCATATAAAGGAAAAGATATCATTATTTTTTTTATTTTTATTTTTTTACAGGTTGACTCTAAGTTATTGGCGACGCTAGGCATTTATCATCAACCCGCTTTAACCCAGAATAAACGTCATACTCCATATGTGCAGCTGACGGCTCTGAAATGTTCAACCGAGCAGAAGGAAGCCCACGCTCATTATGAAAACTTTTCTTGACACCAGTTCCATAAGTCCTCATTAATTTATACGCATTTGACCATCAGAAAAATCAACTTCTTGGCAATTGTTATTTGTGACAAAATACAATGGTCACTAATGGGGAGAAGGCATTAACTTATTTCAAAGTCTAGTTTTTTTTTCTTTTTCTTGTACAAGCTTGATCAAGATTAGCGAAGATAATACATACTCGAGTTATTCACTTCCTTTTGGTATAGCTAGCCTATGAATGAGGAATAACCAAACTGTAAAACATGATGGTCTTTTAATCTATATGATCATTTGTGTGCCTTCAGACCACTTACTAAATGTTCCCAACATAGTTATCAGGACACGAAGGGGTGCATGTACCAGTACAGGGATGGGGATGCTAATCAAATTAGGGTACACGAGTAAATGAATAAGGAGATAGTTGTATTATATATAAATGTGGTCACCAAAAATTGTGGATATAGGGATGGGTACGCAGTCCATGTTCCTGTTATGGAGTTTATTGGCAACTATGGTACCCAGCTGTCACAAGATTGAGGGTTTTAGAGGCAGCCATCGCAAGCCATACACAAAACCCATACACAAAGCCACAGAACCGAGCTTTCATTTAACAGATTTGTTTTAGAATGAAGTGAAACACAGCAGAAAAAGGATATAGCCACCTACAGATTTGTCCCAGATGATACTCAGAAATGTATATCAGATTTGAAGAATCACAATATTTAGACTTAGCATGAGCGTATAGATGCTTGACATCAATTATACATGCAGATATAAGCTACAGGTTTGAACATTTCAGTCATAGCATTAGCAGCTCATATTACATTGACTCTGAGCATTTAAATCTATGTTGTATATATTTTACGTCCAAAATCTGCATTTTGTGTACGTTTTTTACGCCAAAATCTAGTTGACGCTATCCAAAAATTTGTCTTGGGGCTTTTTGCTTTCTTTTATAAGTTGGAAAAGATAGTTAGCGTCTGTAGACCTCTATTTGTTAGTTAGAAATACTTGTTAATATATTTTACTTTTAACCTCATCAACCCTTTAATGTCATGTTCTAGTGGGAATATAGATTTTTAAATCATTATGTAAATATTTTTTAAAAATAATAATAATAATTTCAAAACTTTTACTTTCTCATAATAATTGTATTCTCGGATATCAAACATTAATTATTAGCACAATATTGGACACGGTTAACATTGATTATTGATTATGCCATGCATCTGCCGATTTTCTCCAACACAACCAAAGGTTTATGCATACTCATTTGCTTCTCATATAGTTAATATTCACTTTAGAATATATAAATGTGCATGGTGTTTTCTGGATACGTGGAAGAAGCACGAATATCATTCCAGATATTAAACAATTGAGCGAGTTGGGTGGGAAAATGGAGGAGAAGCAGCAGGCTCAGATCTGGCGTTCCAGATAGGAGAAGAATCTACTCAAAGAAAGATGTTGAAGGGATCGGGGATAAATTTGAGAAGGAAGTTGAAGTTATGTAAGAGAAATATGGGAAGGACTTTGGAAAGATGGTAGATAATCCTAATAGCATACCTTGACAGAGACACGTAGTACCATTGGATCTTGAGTGTACTACAGTAGTTTCATGGATGTTCTTGATAAATCAATCCCAACAACAAAATGATTGTGATGACTCCCTAGATGATTCAGAGTTAGATGAGGCCGACCACAGCGAATTCTACATGAAAGGGAGAGAGGTGATGCAATGTAGGGGACTTGATGGAGAGTGCAACTCTAAGGGTTTTCATGAACAATGTAGCTAAACGACATGCCGCCGCTAGAGGGCTATTGCTACGAAGTTGAATTGTAGGAACAATCATTAACATTTTAGTTCAATGTTTATATTGAAATGCTTCAGATTCGTAGAGCCGAATTCAATCGTATAATCTTGATTTTAATTAGTAAAGCTACGCTGCAATTTGACTTAATATACTCAGTTGAAGTTAATTTTTAGTCTCTCTGCATAATTATGCCAATCTCTAGCATTTATTGTTGCTGTGTTATTTCTCCAACTTTTCTCTTTGGATGGTTCTTGTTTGATAAATTTGTTTCATGGTTTGGTGGTTCAACCAGCTCTTGATATTGTTTCTATAGGATTGCAGTCATTTACAATGGTTCTACTAATCAATAAAGTCTCGATAGGGAAGAAACCAATATCTTCTACTGGTTCAAAAAGGGAAAAGGACAAACCAGGTGAAAACAACTGTCAGATTCTGAAAGTAGTTCCGCACCCACCAGTGGAGAAGGTTCGTCACCCCATTGCTTCCATCTGCTTCATTTTATGAATGGACGAATGGAACCAATTGTGCTCCGTGCCCCAACTTGGTCACCATGGTAGAATCACTACATAATGACAACACTATCATTCAATTCCTTGTGTAAGATATTTATGGACTAATCTCAAGAAAATGGGAAAGACCTACTCCAACTTATGATGTATTGATCATTCTTTGTGTATTGGTTGAGTAGTTAGAGTAGGTCTTTCCTATTTTCTTGAGATAAGTCTATAAATATCTTACACAAGGAAATGAATGATAGTGCTGTCATTCACTAGTAATTCTACCGTGGTGACTGAGTTGAGGCTTGGAGCACAATTGGTTCCATTCGCATGTTCAAGAAATGAAGCAGATGGAAGCATTGGAGATGATGAACCTTCTCCGCTGGTGGGTGCGGCACTACTTGAAGAATTTGACAGCTGTTTCCTCCCTATTCATCCTTTTTTCTCTTGGAACCAGTAGAAGATATGGGTTTCTTCCCTATCGAGACTTTCCAGTGTTGAAAATATCTTCTAAAATCTCCTTGTGCACAGGAATGGGATTCCATCTTGACCACATTTTATTTTATTTTTTAAGTCCTTACGTGAAACACTAACTACAAACTTTCTAGAATTTTTGATTAGTAGTACCATTGTAAATGACCGCAAACCTATAGAAACAATATCAAGAGCTGGTTGAACCACCAAACCATGAAAAAAATTTGATAGACAAGAACCATCCAAAGAGAAAAGTCAGAAATAGCACAACAACAATAAATGCAATAGATTGACATAGTCATGCAGAGAGACTCAAAATGAGCTTCAACTGAGTATATTAAGTCAAATTGCAGCACAACTTTAGTAATTAAAATCAAGATTATACA
Source organism: Sequoia sempervirens (assembly GCA_007258455.2). Classification (NCBI taxonomy): domain Eukaryota; kingdom Viridiplantae; phylum Streptophyta; class Pinopsida; order Cupressales; family Cupressaceae; genus Sequoia; species Sequoia sempervirens. Next base: position 26,042 of record VDFB02300429.1, on the reverse strand, counting down.
ATTGAATTCAGCTCTATGAATCTGAAGCATTTCAACATGAACATTGGAGTAAAATGTTAATGACTGTTCCTACAATTCAACTTCGTAGCAATAGCCCTCTAGCGGCGGCTTGTCTTTTAGCTACATTGTTCATGAAAACTCTCAGAGTTGCACTCTCCATCAAGTCCCCTACATTGCATCACCTCTCTCCCTTTCATGTAGAATTTGCTGTGGTCGGATTCATCTAACTCCGAATCATCTAGGGAATCATCAGAATCATTCTGTTTGTGGGATTGATTTGTCAAGAGCGTCCATGAAACTACTGTAGTACCCTCAGGATCCAATGGTACTGTGTGTCTCTGTCGAGTTATGCTATTAGGGTTATCTACCATCTTTCCAAGTTCCTTCCCAGATTTATCTTCCATCCCTTCAACTTCCTTCTCAGATTTATCTTCCATCCCTTCAACTTCTTTCTCTAAGTAGTTTCTTCTCCTATCTGGAATGCCAGATCTGAGCCTGATAGCACTAGAGAATGATAGAACTATCTGGAGCACCAGATCAAAGCCTGCTGCTTCTCCTCTACTTTCCCGGCCAGCTCGCTCACTTGTTTAATATCTGGAGGGATATTCGTGCTTCTTCCACGTATCCAGAAAACAACTGGCCCTCGTAAAAATCTGTTCCAATGTGGCCAGTTGTTTTCTGGATCCGTAGATATGAAAAAGCAGAAGATTGATTCTGCCCATGCACTTGGAGGTCCTTGCTTGTAACGAATATTTTAAAGGACTTCCCTTTGTATTATTATTGTAAACATTTGTGCATATTAATAAATTTAATCATAAATGCAACATTATCTATTGGAAGTATTGTTACTGGCTGTGTTGATGGAAAATTTGAGCATGGTTACCTAGTCAATGCGACAGTTGGGACAGAGAGAATGAGGGGTGTTTTGTACCATGTTCCTCCCAGCACTTTACCACAACATGCAATTGTATCTCCCTTTATGAATAGCATGGGTAATGAGCTCAAAGCCTCTGTCACGGAACATCAGATTGAACGTAGGCGGAAAAAGAAACCAATGATTAGGAAGGATCCTTATGCACCAAGGCGGAACAGAACTGGCTATGAGAATGAAAATCTTGTATGTAGATGACAAAATTAGTATTTTACTTATAACCATATATACAAAATGTTTATATTTTGTTTATATTAATTTTTTTTTTATGGCAGCCTTATCAAGAGCGTGGTATATAAGAAAAAGAGCGCTATAGAAAAGATATCTGTGAATACTTGCGACTTCAGGGTCAAAGTGTTGTGGTTGAAACCAGCAGTTCTCCCAGTAGTCAAATTAGTACAACTCAAATATTTAATGCAATCTGTGGCTCCGTGAGCAAGTATTATTCCTGACTATTGAAGCATTTTGTTTTGTTCCAACTTTGATTATTAATTGTCTGGCTAAATAGTAGTTTAACACCCATGCCTTAATAGACAGTAATATTACAATAGGTATACCGTAAGATTTGCTCCGTTTTAGTGCAACCCTTATTTTTCAGAAGTATAATCTTTAAACAAGCGTACTTTTCATAGGAAAAAATAATTGTACTCCACCTATATTAGACTCCACTGGCTTTCTTGTTTAGCTTATCATTGTGTGCTTACCACACGATTTAAGGTTTGGGTTGAACTAGTTGTTTCAATTAATATAAATTATGTATCTTATTGCGATAAAGAACTAGAGGCCATTTGCAGAAACTTCCATTTGTTTAGCTCTTTTTCCCTGCATTGTCACTCTTTTTTTAATATTCAACTGTACTCGAGTGTTCATATTTTCTAGGAAACTATGCAAAGCATTTAATGACAATATAACAAAAATTTATAGTTGATTAAGGGATCGTGTTAAAAATATATACTGGGGCACACTGATAGAGATAATGTATGTTCTCATGGTTTGACAATGGTATAAACTTCTTAAAACTCTGTGTAATGCTATGCTGTTTCAAGTTGTCTTGAATTGACAAAATCTTTGGGGATTATTAAATCACTACAAGTTATAATAATCTAAATTCAAAAGTTTAGCACTCTTTTCACCAAATGAGCTAATGCAAGACTCTTATACAGTTAAATCCTTAGCCCGTCCAGCTAATATTTGCACAATGTTTCAATGTATTGACCATTAATTAATTTTGAATTCCAAATCTTACCTGTACCTACAGGAAAATATGATCTGTTGATGTTAGAATCAACCAATCAGTAGCTATATATTGTTTATATATTTTTCAGGTGTTAAATTTTCTTTTAGCAGATGTTCAAGTCTGTATAATGATTGCCTAGAATCTTAGATGATATAGTACTGCTCTGAACTCAAACCACACATTTGAAGCACATTTTACATTTGAGGGAAGCTTTTTAAATATGATGTCGAATTTCAAAGCTATTCGAGTGTGGCAGTACACGGAATATGAAAGCTTTGAATTATCCTTTACAGGTGACGGTCTGAAAAAATTGAATGCTGACTACTTTTCAAATTATAAATCAACAAAGTGTATCCTAATGTCAAAGCTGCCAAGTCTAGTAATATTCAATCCTTTTCTATATGTGGTAGTTTTTCCGGTGTTATAAAATCTTTAAAATTGTATCCACAAAAAAGAAACAATTATAAGAAGATAGTGTAACCCATTGGTTCTTGATGAGCCCGTCATTGAATTGCCTCTACAATTTTAGAGGGTTATTTCTTGCCTAATCTTCAATTTTAAGAGTAATTGTAAATTGGATTTAAAAAAAAAAAAAAACTATTAGACATACTCCCAAAACTAATATTTAAAGCGTCTTAGAACAAGTTACATAAAAAAAAAATAACAAATCAAGCATGATTTAAAATTATTATTTTTTTCCATATTTTAAATTTATTACTGCAAATGATTAGGTGTTAGAAATGAAAAGTGTAGTTCTGGCGCATGCACCTATCATTCATGGTAAAATTTGATTCATTTACATTGCACCTCATAAATTTATTGAATGAGAGTGTCTGATTGGTGGGTCCTTTTCAAATTTGTAAAAATTACAATTCAAATAATAAAATATCTTGTATTGTTTGAAAATGTATTCATACTCGAGATGACCTGCCTAATAGTTGAGCAATTTAATGTTGTACCTCTCAAATTAATAAATGGTAATTTCAAATAACAGTTTTTTACAGTAGCTTACATAATAAGATCCTTGCTTATAATTAAAGTTGAGGTTCACATCGTCAAATGATGCCACTTCAGTATGCTTCTTTTTTGTATGTTTTGTTTGTGTGTTGATACGATATCACATAATTTATGGATTTTTAAATCTAAAAAATGCATTTCATTCAATTATGAATTATCAACCATCTCCCCTTGTAAGAAACTACAGACTAATTCTTAGACTCTAAGATCAATCATCTCCCCTTTTAAGAAACTACAGACTAATTGTTACACTGTAAGTACGACCACAATTGATTGTATAAAAAATAAATTAAAAAAATGGATGTGTAACTATTTTAAGAAGTTATTTTCAAAAACTAAGGAATAATTCTTACACTGTAGGTACCAACACAAACGATATTACGCAGCTGTGTACAGTTGGGGTGTACGCATGCCCTTTTTCCAAATTCTAAAAATGTAGACTTTTGCATCCTTTCGTAGATGAGAGGAAAAAGGTGGGAGGGATAATTGTCACATGATGACAAGTTTAGATTGTGATCCATGTGCTCAATTTCAATGACTATGATTAAATAGACAATGATTAAGGGATACAATAAAATTAAACCTTGGAGGGTAAGGTAATGGGGATTAATTAGCCTAAATCAACCAATTAATTAATTTAGTTGGAGGATTTTGTGAATAGTTTGGCAAGAGAATTTACACCGCATGTAAATTCCTGATTTACACCCTTACCATAGGAAAATCAAACCCAAAAATGTTATTCCACCTCATCCATCTGCTTTCCATCCACTTGGTGGCGGTGTGTAGTGACGATGGGGGAATTTTTTTGGAGACAATAGCGCGACAAACAAATGTTTGTACAACATGTTGTCGTCCTAACACAATTCCCACCTCTAGAATTTGTAGAGGCATTACACTTCTTCATTGGCGATGAATAGTATCACCCTCGTGCCCTTGAATGAGCTTGAATGGCTCTTTTGGGCT
>VDFB02300429.1:0-21794 GCA_007258455.2 Sequoia sempervirens | reverse complement strand
TAGGAATTTGATCTTAATGCATTTGATGCTATTCATCTATTATCTTTATGTTCTTATTTTTAAAAAAGGAAAAATATTAATGCAAGTGAGAGTTTCATGTGAGTCGCTATATTCCTCTAAGTGATCTTTTATTTCCTTCTTACTTTTTCTTCTTTCACATGATGATCTCTTGATTGACCATTTGTGTTCCTATTTCTATTGTATTGTAAATAATGACTCTTAGCAAGACATGTATTTGTGAAAAGAAGTGTATCTTTATGGTTTCATTATATTGCCTAATTGAAATCGATTAAGGTTTAACAAAGAATAAAATACATATGTCATCCTAAAGAAATCGTGTAACATGAGTGTAGAAATATAATATTATTTTATGAATAAATTGTCTAATGTGAAATATGCATATATATGTTTTTTATTAATTTCTCCCTTTTGATCGATTTATCTTTCATGCTGGCCATATGAAATCTCCCCAACAAGATAGACCCTTGAGAATGAGAAGGGAGATGGGAGATCACAAGCTTGTGATGACACTATTTTCGCAAGAAGATGAGGAGAAAAACTAGTAGAGTGCCAACCTTAGAGCTTCAAAAATCGAGAAAGTGTTGTGAAATGAAGTGTGGATTGCTTAAGTGAGACAAATTGAGTGTCTAGAGAAAGAAGAATTTGGATTGAATGAGAAAGATAGATATTTGAAGGCGAATAGAAGTCCAAAAGAGCCATTCAAGGTCATTCAAGGGCACAAGGGTGATACTCTTCATCGCCAATGGAGAAGTGTAATGCCTCTAAAAATTCTAGAGGTGGGAATCATGTTAGGACGGCAACATGTTGCACAAACATCTGTTTGTTGCACTAGTGTCCCCAAAAAAATTCCCCCATCATCACTACACACCACCACCAAGCGGATGGAAAGCGGATGGATGAGGTGGAATAGCATATTTGGGTTTGATTTTCCTATGGTAAGGGGTGTAAATGGGGAATTTACATGCGGTGCAAATTCTCTTGCTAAAATTTTCACAGAATCCTCCGACTAAATTAATTAATTGGTCGATTTAGACTAATTAACCCCCATTACCTTACCCTGCAATGTTTAATTTTACTTTATCCCTTAATCGTTAGCTATTTAATCATAGTCATTGAAATTGAGCACATGGATCACAATCTAAACTTGTCATAATGTGAGAAGTATCCCTCCCACCTTTTTCTTCTCATATGTGAAAGGATGCAAAAGTCTACATAAGTTTTCATTTAATCATAGTCATTGAAAGTGAGCACATGGATCACAATCAAAACTTGTCGTCATGTGACAAGTATCCCTCCCACCTTTGTCCTCTCATATGTGGAAGGATGGTAAAGTCTACAGAAGTTTTCATATCATCCATCCATTTTATAATCTCTAAATCTCAGTCACTCACATAGGATATACCCTAGTCTTCACCTAATGAAATTTGAAATCTTAGTCCTACCATCATGTTGTTTAAAGAGTTGATCGAATAGACAACACGGGCCTTTCTTTGGAACACTTTTTAGAATTAGGAAAAAGGGCACGTGTACACCCCAACTGTACACAGCTATGTAATACCGATTGTGTTGGTACCTACAGTGTAAGAATTATTCCTTAGTTTTTGAAAATAAGTTCTTAAAATAGTTACACATCCATTTTTTTATTTATTTTTTATAACATCAATTGTGATGGTACTTAGAGTGTAAGAATTAGTCCTAGTTTCTTAAAAGGGGAGATGGTTGATCTGATAATTCATAATTGAATGAAATGCATTTTTTAGATTTAAAAATCCATAAATTATGTGATATCGTATCAACACACAAACAAAACATATAAAAAAAAAGCATACTGAAGTGGCATCATTTGATGATGTGAACCTCAACTTTAATTATAAGCAAGGATCTTATTATGTAAGCTACTATAAAAAACTGCTATTTGAAATTACCATTCAAAATATTTGAGAGGTACAACATTAAAGTGCTCAACTATTAGGCAGGTCATCTCGAGTATGAATACATTTTCAAACAATATAAGATATTTTATTATTTGAACTGTAATTTTTACAAATTTGAAAAGGACCCACCAATCAGACAGTCTCATTCAATAAGTTTATGAGGTGCAATGTAAATTAATCAATTTTTAACATGACTGATAGGTGCATACGCCAGAACTACACTTTTCATTTCTAACACCTAATCATTTGCAGTAATAAATTTAAAATATGGAAAAAAATAATAATTTTAAATCATGCTTGATTTTTTTATTTTTATTTTTTAATATGACTTGTTCTCGAGACGCTTTAAATATTAGTTTTGGGAGTATGTCTAATAATTTTTTTTTTTAAAATCCAATTTACATTTACTCTTAAAATTGAAGATTAGGCAAGAAATAACCCTCTAAAATTGTAGAGGCAATTCAATGACGGGCTCATCAAGCACCAATGGGTTACATTATCTTCTTATAATTGTTTCTTTTTTGTGGATACAATTTTAAAGATTTTATAACACCGGAAAAACTACCACATACAGAAAAGGATTGAATATTACTAGACTTGGCAGCTTTGACATTAGGATACACTTTGTTGATTTATAATTTGAAAAGTAGTCAGCATTCAATTTTTTCAGACCGTCACCTGTAAAGGATAATCCAAAGCTTTCATATTCCGTGTACTGTCACACTCGAATAGCTTTGAAATTCGACATTATATTTTAAAAGCTTCCCTCAAAAGTAAAATGTGCTTCAAATGTGTGGTTTGAGTTCTGAGCAGTACTCTATCATCTAAGATTCTAGCCAATCATTATACAGACTTGAACATCTGCTAAAAGAAAATTTAACACCTGAAAAATATATAAACAATATATAGCTGCTGATTGGTTGATTCTAACATCAACAGATCATATTTTCCTGTAGGTGCAGGTAAGATTTGGAATTCAAAATTAATTAATGGTCATACATTGAAACATTGTGCAAATATGAGCTGGACGGGCTAAGGATTTAACTGTATAAGAGTCTTGCATTAACTCATTTGGTGAAAAGAGTGCTAAATTTTTGAATTTAGATTATTATAACTTGCAGTGATTTAATAATCCCCAAAGATTTTGTCAATTCAGACAACTTGAAACAGCATAGCATTACACAGAGTTTTAAGAAGTTTATACCATTGTCAAACCATGAGAACATACATTATCTCTATCAGTGTGCCCCAGTATATATTTTTAACACGAACCCTTAATCAACTATAAATTTGTGTTATATTGTCATTAAATGCTTTGCATAGTTTCCTAGAAAATATTAACACTCGAGTACAGTTGAATACTAAAAAAGAGTGACAATGCAGGGAAAAAGAGCTAAACAAATGGAAGTTTCTGCAAATGGCCTCTAGTTCTTTATTGCAATAAGATACATACTTTATATTAATTGATCCTCGAGAAAAGAAAATTCTAAAGTGGATTTTTTAGTAGTGTTTGCTTCTCTTCTAATTACATATCCCATTCTTGAAATGGATGTATATTTTGTTGATCTTATTTATAGACCAAGTGTGCTAGAATGATAAAAATTGGTAGGTCTTCAATCATGACAAACATATCATTTCTTTCCTTGAGGGAAATGGTACTTTTTAAATTTTTATTTTTGAAAGTCCTCAAGCTTCCAAGAAAAGTAATACAATTGAAAATATGTATGGAAGCCATGAAGTGCTATAATTTGAAGAAAATGCCATTACGAAGGGTCTACTTTTATTAGAGTAGTTGTTCAACAAACAAGATTGTAGTATAAAAAGAGGAGAAAAATTGTCCAGGTTTCAATAACGAACAATCATAAAAAAATGTCTATAGGTGAGATTTTGTGTATTGACAACAAATATGAAAACTTTTTCTACAACTTTACAACTTTGAAAATTTACACATACACAAAGAGGAGAAAAATTGTTTGTTTTTTGTGGATAAGGGTTTCCCTTGTTCAAACCCTAGATTGGTAATTAAACCTTGAATTGTGTTGGTGTGAATAAATTTCTTGTACCTAGTTATTTCATTTACTAGGGACTTAGGGGACATATTCACATGTTAAGTGTACTTAGGTTCTAATATTTTTTCTAGAAGGTGTTAGTTGTCGTTAATTGCTATCTTATCTTTTGACAACTAACACATGCGACCTAGGTAGTTGTGTCAAGTCATCTCATGTCATGAGATTAAGGCACTTGTCATAATCTTATGACATCTTACATCTCACCTTGGCTATATAACCAAGGGGTCTCTACTACATTGTACATTGATTGTTTTTGTATTCATTGATAAGAATACAATTTATTCTTGTCATATAGATCTTCTAAATATTTGTGCTTTTCATAGGCCTTTATATCTTGGGTGGCTATCTCCATAGCCAAATCTTACATGGTAGCAAAGCAAGTTGAGTGCCTTTGGTTAGTCTTTTTTGAGATCTTGAGTGTAATCTTGTATTTTCTTGAAGCATTGAGTATGCTCTTCTCTTGTATCTTTGGAGAATACAGAGAATCAAAAAGGTGTGATAGAAATACTAGATTTTAGGGGTTTCTCTTTGGCTTTATATTGTAGAAGCATTTTGGGAGCTTGTTGCGTCAGATCTTAGCTCATTATTATATTCAGAATGTCTGAGAAAGTCAGATTTTCCTTTTGTTTCGTCCTAATTGGACATTCCAGGAAAATCTGCAAGGGTTTGAAGATTTAAGGTGGTTGCCAAATCTAAGAGGTAGCCACATTTTTAGATCATTTCAGTGAAAAGGAACATCCCCATTGCATCCAAAAGGGTAAAAAACCCTAAGATTGACTACCAAATCATTGAATTTGGAAAAAATTTCTCTTAGAGGCAAAAAAATTAGCAGGTGGTTTGTACGAACCTACCTACATAGGTAGGAATTTTTATTAAAAAAATATTTTGTTTTGAAATTCCATTTTTTTAAATAAAATTTGAAAAAAAAAATGTAGTATTTATTCATAAATCAAATTTTTTAAAGAAAAGAAATGTAATTATTGCAAACTTGCGATACGTAGGTACTGTAAGCCTACGGCCCGCAGACTTGCCACCAACTATTATAGGGACATCTCTCACCTGCACGCCCGAGTTGAAGGTGTAGGAAATTCTGAAATGCGGAACATAGTCTATGGAAAGATGGCTTATAGGGAATTCTTAATCCACTGGGTGGGCAAGCCGAAGGATGAGTCGATTTGGGAGCGAGCTAAGTCGCCGTGGCATGAAGAAGAGAAAGTCATGAGGTTCCTGGATGGGAACCCCACTTAGTCTTAAACTGAGTCCAAAAAGCTTACTCCCAGCACTGTGATGGTTTCAGCTTGGAGCCAAAGCCGAGTGTAGGCGTCGAGGGCATCGCCTAAGTTAGGTGGGGGAGAATGTAAGGGGATATTGTTGCTTGAATATAGATAGTTGTGATGCAAGCAGTTTGATAGGACTCTAAATAGTGGTGTTTCTTACTCCAATTGACACGGTTTCCACTCTGAGTTGTGGTAGTGCCAACTCACCCAAGTTGTATTGCGTGGAAGATCCTATGCGAGTCTGTTGCAGTGTTGCATCGAGTTGTTGCATCGAGTTGTTGCATCGAGTCATTATAGACTAACTTATGCTCATGGTTTGACACCATCTATTGGGGCTCGTGGCTACAAAATAGGTTGCATAATTCAGTACAAATAGAGTGACATTGGATGTTATTGTATTATGAAGGTGAAGTGAATATGTATTCTGTATGCAAGTATTCTCTGTAGCATTGTAAGCTAATCTAATTGAGGTTTTGGTGAGCTGAAGGGGCTAGTCTTCTGTCTTCATTATTTTTTGATTTAAGTGGGAACCCGAAGTAGTGTTGTAACAAGTCCATGTAGTGTAAGCATTCTCGACTCAGCCGACTTGCATGTACATTGACTTGAGTTGCATACTACTATGGCTAAATAAAATAAGTGAGTTACCCACTATATAATGTGTTCAATAATCTACTTGCATTATTGTTATATTACTGCTTTATATTCTGAGTTGCACTGTTTAAATTGGCTGAGTTTGCGAGAGTTGCAATCCTGCGAAATTAGATAAGGCATAGTACAAGCTATGAGATCAACCAAATCTCCTTGAGCTCGGTGAGACGTGGTTTTGGTGCCGCACGAGGTTGGCTCAGGTTGGCCCCATGATAGTTATTTCAAGTCGCAGGAAAAGCTTGCACCAAAGCAAGCTCATTCGCAAGAGTTTCTAGCAAAATTTGACTTCGAGCTACTTTACAATCCTGGATGCCATAATATTGTAGTAGATGCATTGATTCAAAAGACTCAACTCACTGCACTAGGAAAGAAGTCAGGAAAAGGAGCAAGTTAGTTGGGTGTTGCCGAGCACATACTAGAGAAAGTGAAAGAGGGACTCCAGAATGATTCGCAAGCTTATCAAAAAGTAAATCAAGTCAAAGCTGGACGAACTCGCCATTTCCATCTTCAAGGTGATTTACTCTACTTTACTGGTTCCAGACTATACATACCCAAGTGGAAGGAGTTGCGCAGGGAGGTCATGTCTGAGTGTCATGATTCTATTTGGGTGGGGCATCCAGGACAGAAGCTCACACTTGCACTCCTTGAGCGGGCCTATTTCTGGCCCAATATGACAGATGATTTCAAAGCATTTGTGAGGACCTACCTGACTTGTCAGCAAGACAAGGCAGTAACTCAGCTACTTGGTGGCTTGTTGCAGCCATTAGCAGTGTCGGTGCGACCTTGGGCAACCATAAGTATGGATTTTATAACCTAGCTGCCTTTGGTGGAAGGTCATTCCAGTATCATGGTGGTGGTAGATCACTTCTCAAAGTAAGCAATGTTCGTCGCATGTAAACTTCCATGCCCAACTGAGGTAGCAGCTAGGTATTTCTTTCAATACGTGGTGAAGTAATGGAGAGTTCCTTTAAGCATTGTGTCTGACAGGGATCCAAGGTTCACGTCCAGTTTTTGGGCTAAGCTCTTCAGACTCATCGGGACGAAGTTGCTCATGTCGACAACCTATCATCCGCAGACACCATTTTGAGAGGATACATGGGTCTGAGCTCTAAAGCAGCAGAGTATGTTAAGGAATTCAATGACAGGATTGATCTTGCGATGTATTATCTTATAAAGGCCATGGACCGTATGAAGAGGGATGCGAACGACAACATGCTACACAAACATCATTTTGTCACGCTAGTGTCCCCAAAAAAATTCCCCTATCGTCACTACACACTGCCACCAAGTGGATGGAAAGTGGATGGATGAGGTGGAATAGCATTTTTGGGTTTGATTTTCCTATGGTAAGGGGTGTAAATGGGGAATTTACATGGGGTGCAAATTCTCTTGCTAGACATTTCACAAAATCCTCCGACTAAATTAATTAATTGGTTTATTTAGGCTAATTAATCCCCATTACCTTACCCTCCAATGTTTAATTTTACTTTATCCTTTAATCACTGTCTATTTAATCATAGTCATTAAAATTGAGCACATGAATCATAATCTAAACTTGTCATCATGTGACAAGTATCCCTCCCACCTTTTTCCTCTCATATGTGAAAGGATGCAAAATTCTACATAAGTTTTCATTTAATCATAGTCATTGAAATTGAGCACATGAATCACAATCTAAACTTGTCATCATGTGAAAAGTATCCCTCCCACCTTTGTCCTCTCATATGTGGAAGGATGCAAAAGTCTACACAAGTTTTCATCTCATCCATCCATTTTATAATATCTAAATCTCAGTCACTCACATAGGATATACCCTAGTGTTGCCCTAATGAAATTCTAAATCTTAGTCCTACCATCATGTTGTTCAAAGAGTTGATCGATTAGACAACACGGGCCTTTCTTTGGGACACTTTTTAGAATTGGGAAAAAGGGCATGTGTACACCCCAACTATACACGGCTGCATAATATCGATTGTGTTGGTACCTACAGTGTAAGAATTATTCTGTAGTTTTTAAAAATAACTTCTTAAAATAGTTATACATCCATTTTATTTATTTATTTTTTATAACATCGATTGTGATGGTACTTAGAGTGTAAGAATTAGTCTCTAGTTTCTTAAAAGGGGAGATGATTGATCTTAGAGTGTAAGAATAAGTCTGTAGTTTCTTAAAAGGGGAGATGGTTGATCTAATAATTCATAATTGAATGAAATGCATTTTTTAGATTTAAAAATCCATAAATTATGTGATATCGTATCAACACACAAACAAAACATATAAAAAAAAAGCATACTGAAGTGGCATCATTTGATGATGTGAACCTCAACTTTAATTATAAGCAAGGATCTTATTATGTAAGCTATTGTAAAAAACTGTTATTTTAAAGTACCATTTATTAATTTGAGGGGTAGAACATTAGAGTGCTCAACTATTAGTCAAGTCATCTCAAGTAGCAATACATTTTCAAACAATACAAAATATTTTATTATTTGAACTGTAACTTTTACAAATTTGAAAAGGACCCACCAATCAGACACTCCCATTCAATAAGTTTATGAGGTGCAATGTAAATGAATCAAATTTTACAATGATTGATATGTGCATGCACCAGAACTACATTTTTCATTTCTAACACCTAATCATTTGCAGTAATAAAATTAAAATATGGAAAAAAATAATAATTTTAAATCATGCTTGATTTGTTATTTTTTTTTTATATGACTTGTTCTGGAGACGCTTTAAATATTAGTTTTGGGAGTATGTCTCATAGTTTTTTTTTTTTGTTTAAATCCAATTTACAATTACTTTAAAATCGAAGATTAGGCAAGAAATAACCCTCTAAAATTGTAGAGGCAATTCAATGACGGGCTCTTCAAGCACCAATGGGTTACATTATCTTCTTATAATTGTTTCTTTTTTGTGGATACAATTTTAAAGATTTTATAACACCGACAAAACTACCACATACAGAAAAGGATTGAATATTACTAGACTTGGCAGCTTTGACATTAGGATACACTTTGTTGATTTATAATTTGAAAAGTAGTCAGCATTCAATTTTTTCAGACCATCACCTGTAAAGGATAATTCAAAGCTTTCATATTCCGTGATAATTCAAAGCTTTCATATTCCGTGTACTGTCACACTCGAATAGCTTTGAAATTCGACATTATATTTAAAAAGCTTCCCTCAAAAGTAGAATGTGCTTCAAATGTGTGGTTTGAGTTCAGAGCAGTACTATATCATCTAAGATTCTAGCCAATCATTATACAGACTTGAACATCTGCTAAAAGAAAATTTAACACCTGAAAAATATATAAACAATATATATCTGCTGATTGGTTGATTCTAACATCAACAAATCATATTTTCCTGTAGGTACAGGTAAGATTTGGAATTCAAAATTAATTAATGGTCAATACATTGAAACATTGTGCAAATATTAGCTGGACGGGCTAAGGATTTAACTGTATAAGAGTCTTGCATTAGCTCATTTGGTGAAAAGAGTGCTAAATTTTTGAATTTAGATTATTATAACTTGCAGTGATTTAATAATCCCCAAAGATTTTGTCAATTCAAGACAACTTGAAACAGCATAGCATTACACAGAGTTTTGAGAAGTTTATACCATTGTCAAAGCATGAGTACATACATTATCTCTATCAGTGTGCCCCAGTATATATTTTTAACACGATCCCTTAATCAACTATAAATTTGTGTTATATTGTCATTAAATGCTTTGCATAGTTTCCTAGAAAATATCAACACTCGAGTACAGCTGAATACTAAAAAAGAGTGACAATGCAGGGAAAAAGAGCTAAACAAATGGAAGTTTCTGCAAATGGCCTCTAGTTCTTTATTGCAATAAGATACATACTTTATATTAATTGGAACAACTAGTTCAACCCAAACCTTAAATTGTGTGGTAAGCACACAATGATAAGCTAAACAAGAAAGCTAGTGGAGTCCAATAATGCTTTGCATAGTTTCCTAGAAAATATCAACACTCGAGTACAGCTGAATACTAAAAAGAGTGACAATGCAGGGAAAAAGAGCTAAACAAATGGAAGTTTCTGCAAATGGCCTCTAGTTCTTTATTGCAATAAGATTCATACTTTATATTAATTGGAACAACTAGTTCAACCCAAACCTTAAATTGTGTGGTAAGCACACAATGATAAGCTAAACAAGAAAGCCAGTGGAGTCCAATATAGGTGGAGTACAATTATTTTTTCCTATGAAAAGTACGCTTGTTTAAAGATTATACTTCTGAAAAATAAGGGTTGCACTAAAACGGACCAAAGCTTACGGTATACCAATTGTAATATTACTGTCTATAAAGGCATGGATGTTAAACTACTATTTAGCCAGACAATTAATAATCAAAGTTGGAACAAAACAAAATGCTTCAACAGTCAGGAATAATACTTGCTCATGGAGCCACAGATTGCATTAAATATTTAAGTTGTACTGATTTGACTACTGGGAGAACTGCTGGTTCAACCACAACACTCTGAGCCTGAAGTCGCAAGTATTCACAGATCTCTTTTCTATAGCGCTCTTTTTCTTGTATACCACGCTCTTGATAAGGCTGCCATAAAAAACAAATTAGTATAAACTCAATATAAACATTTTGTATATATGGTTATAAGTAAAACACTAATTTTGTCATTTACATACAAGTTTTTCATTCTCATAGCCAGTTCTGTTCCGCCTTGGTGCATTAGGATCCTTCCTAATCATTGGTTTCTTTTTCCGCCTACGTTCAGTCTGATGTTCCGTGACAGAGGCTTTGAGCTCATTACCCACGCTATTCATAAAGAGAGATACAATTGCATGTTGTGGTAAAGTGCTGGGAGGAACATTGTACAAAACACCCCTCATTCTCTCTGTCCCAACTGTCACATTGACTAGGTAACCATGCTCAAATTTTCCATCAACACAGCCAGTAACAATACTTCCAATAGGTAATGTTGGGTAAACTGCATCAAAGTTGCATTTATGATTAAATTTATTAATATGCACAAAGGTTTACAGTAATAATACAAAGGAAGTCCCTAATCAATGAATTATTTAAAATATTCGTTACAAGCAAGGACCTCCAAGTGTTAGAACTATCTAGTAATTTCTACTACCTCCATCCGCTTCAATTGTTTGCATTAAATTCACCATCTTCACCAGCGTCCGCAATAAGTTCTTCATCTAGAAATGTTGATAGTCAAAGTCTAGGTTGTTCTTCCACCGTCTGCATTAAAAACTCTTCATCTAGAAATTGTTTTGCCTATGCCCACATCATAGTGGTATCATAGCAGGTCGTTGGGAGAGCCAGGAATATTGTGGAGTGCAAAGATTGTTGTGCAGAAGTCAAAAGAAGAGGATTGCTGTCTGAAGCTGAATACTGAAGATTTATAAAGGCTGAAGCCTTAAGAAGAGTTAAGCCAATCACTATCTATAGCAGAGAAAGGGAGATTGTTGTTTTATGAAGAAACTACAAAATCGTTGTAAAAGGTGAACAGAGGTAATGATATGAGCATTAGCTTAAGAATTTATGAAGGTTTTTTGTTCGCATTATTACAAAAAGGATTGTGATAGAAAATACATGTTACTATAGTTGGGGTTTGAAGTATTTTTTTGAAAAATATTGTATTTTGTTAAAAAAAAATGGCATTAGGCATGTATCAACAACCTATGATTCCAATATTTTCTGGCAAGAATTATGATAATTGGGCTTTTAGAATGAAATTAACATTTGATTCATATGAGTTATCAAACATAGTTTTAAATGGTTATATTGAACCACAAGATGAATCTACTTTAAGTGCTGATGAAAAGAGAAAGCTTGATGAACATAGGCAAAAGAATAGAAGGGCTTTGTAGATAATTGGACAAGCATTGGATGATTCAGTTGTTGGAAGGATTAAACTAGCCATTACAGCCAAGCAAGCATGGGACATTCTAGAGACAACATATCAAGGTACTTGTAAGGTAAAAATTGTCAAACTACAAGCACTTAGAAGAGAATTTGAAAATTTGCAAATGAAAGATTCTGAATCAATAGACCAATTCACTTATCGTGTTACAAATTTGGTTAATCAAATAAGGCAAAATGGTGATGAGCTAATAGATCAAAAGGTTGTAGAAATTTTTTTAAGAAGTTTGCCTAGAAAATTTGATGCAATTGTTGTGGTAATTGAGGAATGTAAGGATTTGACTACATATTCTATGGATGAGTTGGTTGGTTCTTTGAAAAATTATGAAGACAGGTTGAATAGAAATTACAATACCTCATTGGAGAATGCATTCAAAACACAAATGACATTTGGAAAAGGCAGAGGAAGAGGAAATCCTAGATTTAGAGGAAGAGGAAGAGGAAGATATAATTACCAAAGAGAAGAAAGGAGGAGTCTAGATCTAGGAGGAAGGAGAAATCAAAGTTTCAACTCAAGAGGACGCAATAACAATCAGGCACCACAAAGGTATGATAAGTCTAATGTTCAATGTTATTATTGCAAGAAGTATGGTCTCTTGGCAAATGAATATCGAAAGAAACAAGCAGATATGGGAAAACAAGATGCAAATTTTTTCTGAGAGTAGTTCTGAGACATTGTTTATTACTTGTAATGTAGCTCAAAAAAGTATGAGTAACATTTGGTTTCTTGATAACTGCTTGTAGTAATCATCTGACTGGAAATAAAGAGTTGTTTGAGAATTTGGATACTTCAATTAAATTAGAAATTAAATTGGGTAATGATAACATAGTGGAAGTCATGGGAAAAGGTGAAATTAATGTAATAACAAAACTTGGTAAAAAAACTATTCCTGATGTTTATTTTGTACCCAGTTTGAAGCATAATCTCATAAGTGTGAGACAACTCACCCAAAAGGGCTATAGAGTTGCTTTTGAAAACAATGTGTGCACTATATTTGATATTTCTCCTAGTAACATGGTGATTGCCAAGATTGAAATGACAAACAACAGAATGTTCCCACTTCTCATAAAAAGTGAAATGATGGAGGAGATTGGAGCAAGTTTCAAGGCATCAAGTCAAGATCAAGCATGGAAATGGCATTTAAGGTATGGCCATCTAAACTTCAAAGGATTATGTTTGTTGCAAAGGAAGAATATGGTAAGAGGTTTACCCTCCATTGAAGCACCATTGAGTACATGTGAAAGTTGTATTTTGGCTAAGCAACACAGAGAGAGTTTTCCAAAATAAATGTCATATAGAGCTTGGGCACCTTTAGAAATTGTCCATACAGATTTATGTGGACCAATGCAAACCCCATCATTAAAAGGGGGAGCGTTTATTTTCTAACATTCATTGATGACTTTAGTAGAAAAGCATGGGTTTATTTTCTTAAATACAAATCTGAAACATTTGGTAAGTTCAAGGAATTCAAGGCATTGGTTGAGAAACAGAGTGGCCTATCCATCAAGGTATTGAGATCAGATAGAGGAGGAGAATACAAGTCAAATGAGTTTTTGAATTATTGCAGGTATCATGGAATAAAGACGCAATTCACTACAAGTTACACGCCCCAGTAGAATGGTGCCATTGAAAGGAAGAATCGAACAATAATGGAGATGGCAAGGAGCATGTTGAAAGGTAATAATCTACCTAATGAGTATTGGGCTGAAGCAGTTGCTTGTGCAATTTATATCTTAAATAGGAGTCCAACAAAGATTGTGAGGGACATGATTCCACAACAAGCATGGAGTGGTAAGCATCATGGTGTTTCTCATTTTAGAGTATTTGGTTATATTGCATATGCACATGTGCCTAAAGAAACAAGGAGTAAATTGGATGATAAAAGTGAAAAATGCATTTTTATTGGTTATGATGAGCAATCTAAGGCATATAAGTTGTTTAATCCTATAACTAAGAAAGTCATTGTAAGTAGAGATGTCGTATTCAAAGAAGAAGAATCTTGGGATGGCAATATAGACAAGACAATTGTAGGTACAAGAACAATACCATATGGAGAACAAGAAGAAAAAGGTCAACAAGAACAAGGAGGAACACCATCAAGAAGCCAACAAGGAGAAAACTCACAAAGGCAAGATGAGCAAGGAGAATCATCAAGTCCACAAGTAAGTAATGACTCAAATCCTACACCTATAAGACGAAGGCTTAAAAGCAAGAAAACTAGAAGTTTGCAAGAAATTTATGATCAAGGAGATAAGATAGATTTGTAATCAAATTTTGCTTTGTTTTCTCAAGATCCTATATATTTTGAAGATGCAATTAAGGAAGAACATTGGATTAATACAATGAATGATGAAATGGAATCTATTGAGAAAAATGATACATGGGATCTACTTGATTTACCTAAGGATAAAGAATGCATAGGAGTGAAATGCATTTATAAAACTAAGTATAAGGCAAATGGAGAAGTTGACAAATATAAGGCAAGAGTAGTAGCTAAGGGATTTGCACAAGAATATGGAGTTGATTATAATGAAACATTTGCACCCGTAGCAAGACTTGATACTATTAGAATGGTACTAGCTATTGCAGCCCAAAACAATTGGAAGGTTTATCAAATGGATGTCAAATCAGATTTCTTGAATGGGTATTTAGAAGAAGAGGTGTATGTGTAGCAGCCACTAGGATATGAAATAAAACGTTATGAAAACAAAATTTACAAGTTGAAGAAGGCACTTTATGGATTAAAGCAAGCACCAAGAGTGTGGTATAGTAGGATAGATTCATACATGATAAAGAATGAATTTAGCAAAAGCACTAGTGAACCTACACTATACACCAAAGTCAATGAACATGGTCAAATTTTGATTGTTTGCTTATATGTTGATGATTTGATCTTTACAGGTATTCTTTCTATTGACATGTTTAAATCAGCAACGAAAAAGGAATTCGAGATGAAAGATTTGGGTTTGATGAAATATTTTCTTGGCATTGAAGTCACACATAATGATAAGGGCATTTTCATTTGTCAAAGTAAATATGAAAAATATGTTTTGAGGAGGTTTAGATTGATAAATTGCAGTCCAGTTTCTACTCCTGTGGCAATAGGAACAAAACTAAGTAGAGAAGATAATGAAATGGATTATAATTCAACTATATTTAGAAAATTGGTTGGTAGTTTGATGTATCTGACAACAACTAGGCCAGATATAATGTATGGAGTTAGTTTGATTTCTATATTCATGGATGCACCCAAAAAAATCACATTGGCAAGCAGGAAAAAGGTTATTAAGGTACATTGCAGGAACTATGAATCATGGTATATTGTATTCTACTTCAGATAATTTTTAGTTGGTTGGATACACAGATAGTGATTTTGCAGGTAGTATTGATGACAGAAAGAGTACATCTAGATATGCATTTCACCTTGGAATAGGAGTTGTGGCATGGGCGTCAAAGAAACAACCAATAGTGATAATCTCATCAGCAGAAGCAGAGTATGTAGCAGGTACATCAGCAACATGTCAAGTAGTTTGGATGCGAAGAATCTTGAAGGATCTAATGCATGAGTAAGAGGAGCCTACTACAATCTATTGTGACAACAAGTCCACCATTGCACTATTAAAGAATCATGTTTTTCACAAAAGGACAAAGCACATTGACACTAGATATCACTTCATTCGAGAATTGGTCAATAATGGAGAACTCAACCTACAACATTGTAGATCAAATGAGCAACTTGCAGACATATTCACAAAGGTATTAGCACAAGAACAATTTGAATATTTGAGAGAAATATATTGGGCATTGTAAATATTGATGTAATTAGTTGTTGATAGTAGAAATTAGGGGGGAGTGTTAGAACTATCTAGTAATTTCTACCGCCTCCATCCCCTTCAACTATTTGCATTAAATACTCCATCTTCACCAGCATCCGCAATAAGTTCTTCATAAAGAAATGTCGATAGTCAAAGTCTAGGTTGTTCTTCCACCATCTACATTAAAAACTCTTCATCTAGAAATTATCCCCTTCAACTGTTTGCATTAAATACTCCATCTTCACCAGCATCCGCAATAAGTTCTTCATAAAGAAATGTCGATAGTCAAAGTCTAGGTTGTTCTTCCACCGTCTGCATTAAAAACTCTTCATCTAGAAATTTCGGTGATAACATGAGTAAGGGAAATTCTAGAGTCTTCTGTATTTTTTTTAAACCTCTATAAAAGGAGGTAGATGTAACTGTTTCCTGCAAGCAATAAAAATCAAGTTTATTGTGCCGTAGCACATTCTCCTCTATGTTTTGTTTTGCCTTTACCCACAAAGATTTCATTCTATGATAGAAAATCTCAACAAAGATTTCATTCTATGATAGAAAATCCATAACAAAGATTTCATTCTATGATAGAAAATCTCAACAAATATTTTGTTTTGTAGAATAGGGCAGAATCAACGAAAAAGGTATTGATCAAAAGTATCAACCGTCAAATATATTGAAAACAAACCCTAAGACCCTAATCTCAACAAGGATTTCATTTTGTCGAATAGGGTTATGGGTATTTAAAATATTTTTTTGAGGTAAAATAAAATAGTACTAATAAGCTATTCCAATTTATAGTATAGATGTAATGACAGAAAAATCTCACAAGGAATTCATTATGTAGAATAAGGTTATAAGTATTTGAAATAGTTTTGAGCTAAAAGTGTACTTTTATATTTTCCCTTATGAGTTTAATAATCTATTCTAATTTATAGTATTGTTGTAATTACAGAAAATCTCAACAAGAATGTCATTCTGTAGAATAAGGTAGAATCAAGGGAAAAGGCATGAATCAATAGAATCAACCATCAAATACGTAAAACTCAAACCCTAGGACCCTAATCCAACAATTAAGCACAAATGAACATAGAAATATAAAATGATAAAATAATATTACCAACAATCTCTATGCCATGGTTAAATCACCTTCATTGCTCTTCTCCATTTTACTCTATATCAAAGATAGTGGTTGCGGTTGTCTAATTAACATCATTTCCTAGAATAATTATCATTATGATGAAACTAAGTAAGTATTGTATCCATAAACAGTTTAACAATATTTAACATATCTATGCAATTCAAAATTGAAGTAGAAATAGTCTATATCTACCATGATTAGTCCTTCCTACTGATTTATAAATAACATCTAGATTAAATATATTTTAAAACAGAACTCTTTGATCTATACTTAAATTAGGATTGGTTACTTCTAAGGTGTGACTACCTCACTAATTAGATTATGCTAGGTTGTAAATGAAATTTGCATGCTCAGGCATATTTGATAGCAGCATTCAGAGATTAGTGCAGTCTAGAGCCAAACAGATAGGGTATGGAGGATGTTTATTTGCAGGAATTTGATCTTAATGCATTTGATGCTATTCATCTATTATCTTTCCGTTCTTATATTTAGAAAAGGCCAAATATTAATGCTAGTGAGAGTTTCACGTGAGTCGCTATATTCCTCTAAGTGATCTTTGATTTCCTTCTTACTTTTTCTTCTTTCACACGATGATCTCTTGATTGACCATTTGTGTTCCTATTTCTATTGTATGGTAAATAATGACTCTTAGCAAGACGTGTATTTGTGAAAAAGGTGTATCTTCATGGTTTCATTATATGGCTTAATTGAAACTGATTAAGGTTTAACAAAGTGTAGAATACATATATCATCCTAAAGAAATCGTGTAACATGAGTGTAGAAATATAATATTATTTTATGAATAAATTGTCTAATGTGAAATATGCATATATATGTTTTTTATTAATTTCTCCCTTTTGATCGATTTATCTTTCACGCTGGGCATATGAAACCTCCCCAACAAGATAGACCCTTGAGCGTGAGAAGGGAGATGGGAGATCACAAGCTTGTGATGACACTATTTTTGCAGGAACGCGAGGAGAAAAACTAGTAGAGTGCCAACGTTAGAGCTTCAACAATCGAGAAAGTGTTGTGAAATGAAGTGTGGATTGCTTAAGAGAGACAAATTGAGTGTCTAGAGAAAGAAGGAGTTGGATTGAATGAAAAAGATAGATATTTGAAGGCGAATAGAAGCCCAAAAGAGCCATTCAAGCTCATTCAAGGGCACGAGGGTGATACTATTCATCGCCAATGAAGAAGTGTAATGCCTCTACAAATTCTAGAGGTGGGAATTGTGTTAGGACGACAACATGTTGTACAAACATTTGTTTGTCGCGCTATTGTCTCCAAAAAAATTCCCCCATCGTCACTACACACCGCCACCAAGTGGATGGAAAGCAGATGGATGAGGTGGAATAACATTTTTGGGTTTGATTTTCCTATGGTAAGGGTGTAAATCAGGAATTTACATGCGGTGTAAATTCTCTTGCCAAACTATTCACAAAATCCTCCAACTAAATTAATTAATTGGTTGATTTAGGCTAATTAATCCCCATTACCTTACCCTCCAAGGTTTAATTTTACTGTATCCCTTAATCATTGTCTATTTAATCATAGTCATTGAAATTGAGCACATGGATCACAATCTAAACTTGTCATCATGTGACAATTATCCCTCCCACCTTTTTCCTCTCATCTACGAAAGGATGCAAAAGTCTACATTTTTAGAATTTGGAAAAAGGGCATGCGTACACCCCAACTGTACACAGCTGCGTAATATCGTTTGTGTTGGTACCTACAGTGTAAGAATTATTCCTTAGTTTTTGAAAATAACTTCTTAAAATAGTTACACATCCATTTTTTTAATTTATTTTTTATACAATCAATTGTGGTCGTACTTACAGTGTAACAATTAGTCTGTAGTTTCTTAAAAGGGGAGATGATTGATCTTAGAGTCTAAGAATTAGTCTGTAGTTTCTTACAAGGGGAGATGGTTGATAATTCATAATTGAATGAAATGCATTTTTTAGATTTAAAAATCCATAAATTATGTGATATCGTATCAACACACAAACAAAACATACAAAAAAGAAGCATACTGAAGTGGCATCATTTGACGATGTGAACCTCAACTTTAATTATAAGCAAGGATCTTATTATGTAAGCTACTGTAAAAAACTGTTATTTGAAATTACCATTTATTAATTTGAGAGGTACAACATTAAATTGCTCAACTATTAGGCAGGTCATCTCGAGTATGAATACATTTTCAAACAATACAAGATATTTTATTATTTGAATTGTAATTTTTACAAATTTGAAAAGGACCCACCAATCAGACACTCTCATTCAATAAATTTATGAGGTGCAATGTAAATGAATCAAATTTTACCATGAATGATAGGTGCATGCGCCAGAACTACACTTTTCATTTCTAACACCTAATCATTTGCAGTAATAAATTTAAAATATGGAAAAAAATAATAATTTTAAATCATGCTTGATTTGTTATTTTTTTTTTATGTAACTTGTTCTAAGACGCTTTAAATATTAGTTTTGGGAGTATGTCTAATAGTTTTTTTTTTTTTTTTAAATCCAATTTACAATTACTCTTAAAATTGAAGATTAGGCAAGAAATAACCCTCTAAAATTGTAGAGGCAATTCAATGACGGGCTCATCAAGCACCAATGGGTTACATTATCTTCTTATAATTGTTTCTTTTTTGTGGATACAATTTTAAAGATTTTATAACACCGGAAAAACTACCACATATAGAAAAGGATTGAATATTACTAGACTTGGCAGCTTTGACATTAGGATACACTTTGTTGATTTATAATTTGAAAAGTAGTCAGCATTCAATTTTTTCAGACCGTCACCTGTAAAGGATAATTCAAAGCTTTCATATTCCGTGTACTGTCACACTCGAATAGCTTTGAAATTCGACATCATATTTAAAAAGCTTCCCTCAAATGTAAAATGTGCTTCAAATGTGTGGTTTGAGTTCAGAGCAGTACTATATCATCTAAGATTCTAGCCAATCATTATACAGACTTGAACATCTGCTAAAAGAAAATTTAACACCTGAAAAATATATAAACAATATATAGCTGCTGATTGGTTGATTCTAACATCAACAGATCATATTTTCCTGTAGGTACAGGTAAGATGTGGAATTCAAAATTAATTAATGGTCAATACATTGAAACATTGTGCAAATATTAGCTGGACGGGCTAAGGATTTAACTGTATAAGAGTCTTGCATTAGCTCATTTGGTGAAAAGAGTGCTAAATTTTTGAATTTAGATTATTATAACTTGTAGTGATTTAATAATCCCCAAAGATTTTGTCAATTCAAGACAACTTGAAACAGCATAGCATTACACAGAGTTTTAAGAAGTTTATACCATTGTCAAACCATGAGAACATACATTATCTCTATCAGTGTGCCCCAGTATATATTTTTAACACGATCCCTTAGTCAACTATAAATTTTTGTTATATTGTCATTAAATGCTTTGCATAGTTTCCTAGAAAATATGAACACTCGAGTACAGTTGAATACTAAAAAAAGAGTGACAATGCAGGGAAAAAGAGCTAAACAAATGGAAGTTTCTGCAAATGGACTCTAGTTCTTTATTGCAATAAGATACATAATTTATATTAATTGAAACAACTAGTTCAACCCAAACCTTAAATCGTGTGGTAAGCACACAATGATAAGCTAAACAAGAAAGCCAGTGGAGTCCAATATAGGTGGAGTACAATTATTTTTTCCTATGAAAAGTACGCTTGTTTAAAGATTATACTTCTGAAAAATAAGGGTTGCACTAAAACGGAGCAAATCTTACGGTATACCTATTGTAATATTACTGTCTATAAAGGCATGGGTGTTAAACTACTATTTAGCCAGACAATTAATAATCAAAGTTGGAACAAAACAAAATGCTTCAACAGTCAGGAATAATACTTGCTCACGGAGCCACAGATTGCATTAAATATTTGAGTTGTACTAATTTGACTACTGGGAGAACTGCTGGTTTCAACCACAACACTTTGACCCTGAAGTCGCAAGTATTCACAGATATCTTTTCTATAGCGCTCTTTTTCTTATATACCACGCTCTTGATAAGGCTGCCATAAAAAAAAAATTAATATAAACAAAATATAAACATTTTGTATATATGGTTATAAGTAAAATACTAATTTTGTCATCTACATACAAGATTTTCATTCTCATAGCCAGTTCTGTTCCGCCTTGGTGCATAAGGATCCTTCCTAATCATTGGTTTCTTTTTCCGCCTACGTTCAATCTGATGTTCCGTGACAGAGGCTTTGAGCTCATTACCCATGCTATTCATAAAGGGAGATACAATTGCATGTTGTGGTAAAGTGCTGGGAGGAACATGGTACAAAACACCCCTCATTCTCTCTGTCCCAACTGTCGCATTGACTAGGTAACCATGCTCAAATTTTCCATCAACATAGCCAGTAACAATACTTCCAATAGATAATGTTGCATTTATGATTAAATTTATTAATATGCACAAATGTTTACAATAATAATACAAAGGGAAGTCCTTTAAAATATTCGTTACAAGCAAGGACCTCCAAGTGCATGGGCAGAATCAATCTTCTGCTTTTTCATATCTACGGATCCAGAAAACAACTGGCCACATTGGAATAGATTTTTACGAGGGCCAGTTGTTTTCTGGATACGTGGAAGAAGCACGAATATCCCTCCAGATATTAAACAAGTGAGCGAGCTGGCCGGGAAAGTAGAGGAGAAGCAGCAGGCTTTGATCTGGTGCTCCAGATAGTTCTATCATTCTGTAGTGCTATCATGCTCAGATCTGGCATTCCAGATAGGAGAAGAAACTACTTAGAGAAAGAAGTTGAAGGGATGGAAGATAAATCTGAGAAGGAAGTTGAAGGGATGGAAGATAAATCTGGGAAGGAACTTGGAAAGATGGTAGATAACCCTAATAGCATAACTCGAGAGAGACACACAGTACCATTGGATC
>VDFB02300428.1:0-20407 GCA_007258455.2 Sequoia sempervirens | reverse complement strand
GATGGCAAGAAAGGAGGCAGACAGCTAGGGCATATTATGCAGAAAAATTATCATATAAACAAGTAAAAGATTTAAAAATTACTAAAGGTGATTTGTGCTCTCAATTCACTCACCCTAAAACAAATCAAAATCTTACCCTCAATGCAAAGAGGTTTCCTATTCATTGGTGCCACCACCAAGAGATTAAGAACTATTTTTATGAGAGATGGTATATGGTCTTTGATTACCCACCATGCAATAATTGTGAAGTCCCCCAATATTTTCTTAGGAAACTATACAGTGAGTTTGTATTGAACCAAATCCCAAATTATTTTGATATGAGAGAGTTCTAGGGGAGAGGTGGGGGGTTAGCTCAGGATAGGCCTGGTGCACAACAAGATCCTACGCGGCAAGGGAGACGACCTCTTGCTAGGCCACCTCGTGAGTAGATTGTGATGCCTGCAATTGTGAAGGAGAGTGCCGACATAGAGACATTGCAGGCGATCACAACTTTGACCCGGAGTGTCATCCATCACACTAGCCCTATTGTACAACACCATCCAAGGAGTCTTCGGGTGGTGGCCTTTGAACCCATGTGTGTCAATCTTGCGGGGTGACTTGTTTGTATGACCCTACTGGCACTCAAGAGGGTTCTACGTAGGATCCATATGCTACTACGTAGCTTGATCTGTATGCATCTACGGGATGGAGAGGATGACTGACATTTTTCATGATGCATATGGCATTGACACTCATGTAAAATTCAGCATGTTCATTGAATTTAATTTATTAAATTTCGATTGTGAAATGCAAGATTAACTAATTTTTTTCTATTATTTTAATAAAATTGTAGGGTCATAGTGTAGAGACTACATACACCAGTCATCCACCTACTTATTTTTGTAGTACACCTATCAGTGGGGTATGTAACTAGTAAACAATTATAAATTTATTACATGTTAATATCATTTTTTTACGAATGGTATTTTAATATGTGATTTTGGCTGTTGAATAGGGTAATGTTGGAGGTTTCAAGGAAACACCTCCTAGTGCCAGTAGATTTGATCAAACGTTCATGGAGGTAATATAGAATAAAGATAACTTAACTAATGAATTATAAGTTTAGTAGATTTGTGTAGTTTATATTCATATTGTTGGTTATGTTGCATTACACATCATTCAAGCTCAAAGCATTACTTCAAATTCGATAGCTAATAATCAGAAATATATAGTTTAATACTTGTACTCAAAATTTTGTTCATTAGATCTCATACATTATAAGTCATCACGTGGATCGCTATTGTAACTTTTCTGTGATTGAATAATTTGTTGTTTTATTTTCAGATGTTGGTGACAAAAAAACCACCAAACATTACGAGGGCAATGGATATTGGTGTTTCCTCCGCTATACAATCCTCGATGGCTCTGATAGGGGAGGTATGAGGCAAATAACTAAATTTCAATTTACATTCGTTGTTATAGATGAACTAGTTCTAGTGAAAAATCAAACCATTATTGATTCGTAGTTTAATTCCTATTTGCATGGTTTATATAGGGCTTGAGCACACCTCAACATCAGCGTGCAAATATTTCCATCGAGGAGAGTGATCGTGAGATGGCCGTAAGTGATTATTTTGTTAAATATATCAATTTTTATAATGTAATTTCTATATATTAATGTCTTTACTTCTTATTGTAATAGTTAAAAATTCACTAGGAGCTAAAGACTAGGAGGAGCAATAGGAGCACTCCTCGAGCACAGCAAAAATGGGTGACAAACTTATCACAATCGGATCGCCAAGGAAAGGGAAAGAAAA
Source organism: Sequoia sempervirens (assembly GCA_007258455.2). NCBI lineage: Eukaryota > Viridiplantae > Streptophyta > Pinopsida > Cupressales > Cupressaceae > Sequoia > Sequoia sempervirens. Next base: position 18,611 of record VDFB02300428.1, on the reverse strand, counting down.
TTGTATTTGAACCAGAGCATAGAGAGAAATGAATTTTGAATGCAGAGCCCTTTGTTGTATGCCTACATGGTAATTTTGTACATATTTTGTCTTTGATATATTTGACATTGTATGCCTATATGGCATTCTCGTAAGCCTATATGGTTATTTTGTAACTATATTTTATAATTATATTGACATATATTGATGTATGCATACGGCTATTTTCTTTTAATACAAATCTTTTTTATCGATGGTGTCCATATTTGCATTATAAATTCATGGTTCAATAGATATGAGTTACATGTATTCAAGTGTATACTTTACAACTTACGCACATATACTTTTTGACTTATGTGTGAACATCGAAAAGTGTGAAAATTTATGTGTTTGGAAGTCAAATGTAAGCCAATTTTGCAATTCTCAGTTCTTGCATACTCGATCTTATGGACTTATATTCCTTCCTAGCACATATTGTGAATATTTCTATTTGGTGCGTAAGACAGATTCCTCATTTTAAACCACCTATAGCAAAGAGATTCACAATAAGACTTTAGCATTTGAACACTACTCCATACTTCTCTTGTCTAGACCATAAAGGATTGAAAATTCTTAATTTGATGCAATGATAGTCATGAGATGAGAATTTATATAACCATGCCTATTTTGAAACTTCACATCTAATACTGCATCAACAAGAACTTAAGAAGTGTTTCATAAGAGTGTTAGGTTTGATAGGCCTTCTCTTCCCTAAGGGAGGAGAGCCTACATCTTGAATTTTGAACAAAATTTTAAGAAGCAAACATTTTACCTAAAATATTTAAACCTAGATGACATATTTGGCTAAGTCTATCTTGAAAATTATCAATGAGTTCAAAATATAAAGGAGATTCTCCCTGAAAAGAAAACTTTTCCCTTTTTCCCAAGGAAAGAAATTGCAATTTAAGTTGCATGATTTATCTTATTTCTTTCTCACAATTCCTGGTCAATCATTCATGGCTCAGGATAGTTCTGTTCCAAGGAAAGGACACCCAAAAAATTACTGAGATTCTTCTACGATCTGCAAGAAAAAGGTTTTGGCTCTTTCACAATGTAAATAATTATGTAACACTATTTTCTTGTTTGCCTTCAACACAAAAAAATGTTTACACTTTTTCAGATTGATCAATGATCAATAATGGCTGATTGTAAACACTTGACATTTTTATGTTTGAACTTTAATTTATAATTTTTTATCATGACATTCGAGCATCACTAATATTTTAATATTTGACTATGAAAGTGGTGGTGTATTTTTGCTATGTTATTTGACTATTAATATGGTGGTGTATTCTAAACTTGATTACTGCTACAAATATGTATATATTTCTGATTTTTATATGTTTTTGTATTACCAAACCCAAAATGAACCCAACCCCATTTTTTTTTTCCCAAACCGAGTTCTCAAACCAGAACCCGAACCCAAAACCGAACCGGTAACTTAGTAAAAAATAGATTTTTTTAGTTTATATTCATAACATTGATTACATTGCATTGCACATCTTTCAAACTCAGCATTTCTTCACATTTCATAACTAATAACTAGATGTTGATAGATGACAAAATTTCAATTACAATATAGTTTTTACAAAGTCAACCTAACCAGTTATGCAATTACTTCACATTGCATAACTAATAACTGGGAGCAACTGCCAATTGCATTTGGTTGTCATGGCATTCTAGGAGACCACATTTCTTTGAGGCATTTTTTCATACATGTCTACCAAAGAATTTTGTCAAATAGTCCAAGTGTTGCCTTGTGGCTATGGCTGAAAGCCTAAAACAAGTGCTTTCAAACAAGCTATGGATGCTTGAAAAAAATGTATCAAAAGCATAATAGTAAGCAATATCATAGACACGATAGTGAACTCTTTGAAAAAATGCCTCAAAGAAATGAGGTCTCATGACCTGATGGAATGCCACATGACAATCAAATGATTTTGATTGTCATGGCATTCCATCACCATGATACCTCATTTCTTTGAGGCATTTTTTCAAAGAGTTCACTGCATTGTCTATGCTAACACATTTTTCATACATGTCTATCAAAGCATTTTATAAAATAGTTCATTGCCTTGCTTCTATGGCTAAAAGCCTAAAACAAGTGCTTTAGAACAAGCTATGGATGCCTAGAAAAAATATATCATAGCATAATAGTAAGCAATAGCATAGACAAGGGAATGAACTATTTGAAAAAAATGCCTCAAAGAAATGTGGTCTCATGGTGGTGGAATGCCATGACAAGCAAATTTTTGTGGATTGTCATGGCATTCCATCACCATGAGACCACATTTCTTTGAGGCATTTTTTCAAATAGTTCACTGCCTTGTCTATGCTACTATATTTATCATACATGTTTACCAAAGCATTTTATCAAACAGTTCACTTTCTTGTTGCTATGGCTAAAATCCTAAAATAGGTGCTTCCAAAAAAGCTATGGATGCTTGGAAAAAATATATCAAAGCATACTAATAATCAATAGCATAGAAAAGGCAGCAAACTATTTGAAAAAAAGCCTCAAAGAAATGTGGTCTCAATGGTAATGGAATTCCATGACAATCCATAGCAATTTGCTTGTCATGGCATTCGTCATGCCATTCCATCACCATGAAACCACATTTTTTTGAGGCGTTTTTTCAAAGATTTCACTTCCTTGTCTATGCTTACACATTTTTCATACATGTCTATCAAAGAATTTTATCAAACAATTCATTACCTTTCTGCTATGGCTAAAAACCTAAAACAGGTGCTTTCGAACAAGCTATGGATGCTTGGAAAAAATCTATCAAAGCATAATAGTAAGCAACAAGCTGATGCAATACAAAGATTTCCAAACCACTCAACAACTCAGGGGACTCTTGTCCCAGACTCATCTTGGAGAAGATCAAACAAAATTTCAACATTTCATCAGAAATCTACTTTTCATCCACTCAAATTCTCTTATCATTCATCATTCATCCTTCCACAAATCTATATTTCAATTGACTCATTCAAAGCAAAAACCATTTTAGAAAACTTTGATTCAATCAATTAGATTAACATGCATTTCAAAAACACCATTTTCAACAAGGCACCCTTCCATTCAATCAATTCATTCAACTTTTCCCAAATAGTCAATCCATCATTACAATTGGATTTCAGACTTTTACCAGACCATCAAGCACTGTGAACATTATTATTACAACTAATACAAATCAGGAACTTGCTCTCTTAACTTTATTCTGATTGAACTTACAATTTCATGTATTATTTTGCACCAAGTCTCCTCACTGTCCAACTGTTAAAACAACATATCTCACTTCTAAACCCTGTCCAAGACCATCACTTAGACAACATTATCCCAAAATCAACTCACCGATCACTGTTAGGTCAGACTTCTATTCTCTGAGTAGTCAAGGCACTACTTCTCAATGAGACATTCATGCCCTAAATCAGGTAAACCAAGATCCAAAACACTTTTAGAGACCTCTTAATGCCCATGTCCTCATATCAAAAAATCATAATAACTTATATTGAATAAATAAGCAGTTTTTAGTTTGAACGCTGTCAAAAAGGCTACTAAAATAGGCCTGATTTTCAAAGAAGACCCCCTTAAAACATTCCCAAAACACTTAAAACCTCAAAAAAGTCATTATACATTACACAAAACTCGAAATTTATCCATTTTCAGGGATTAAAAGACTCCTTTTGACAGTATATTGAAAAACCCTTGTTTATAGGGTGAAAAACTCAAAAATCAATGAGGGTTTCCTGTATAGGCTACATGCAAACCTCAAAACCTCTAGCCAACCATTGGAACATGTCAAAATACATCTAAAAAGGCATTTGGAAACATCTTCTAACCCATGCACTTGTTCTTTCTCCACTGTCATGCTAAAAACTATTCATTTTGACTAGAAAACTCAGAATTTCCTGTGTAGCAGCAGCTCCTTCAAGGTATTATTTCTTTTTCCTCCACTCACAAACATCAAAACATAACAAATAACCTATCCCTAACCTACTCCACCAATCTACCTAACCTACATTGTTGGAGTAGTGTGGAAATGCCTTATAAGACTCAAAACTCAATGCACAAGATTTCAGACCGAGCCATAAGAAGAATGCTCAAAGAAACATTAAATTTATTGGATTCCTTCCCAAATGGATGCAAAAAAATGGTGATTCCACAACCTACTGGAAACAATCTAAATTTGAACCCTAAACTCTTGCACAATCCGTACAAGTTAAGAAACAACTGAAAAGCACATAAAATAAGCTAAAACAGGGAACTCTTTGTTAATTTAATTCTTCAAGAATACAATGATCTCTTTGCTCAGGCTTTACAATTCTTTTAAAGAATTTTCCAACCATCAACTACCTCTTCATCTTCCTTGAACAACCTATGACTCGTCCTCTTCCTTGATTTTCTTGATTTTCTTGTTTTGTCTCTTCACATTCCTTCTTTTTCTCTCTTTTACATATTTAGCATTTTGAAAATATTACACTTTGTGCTTTTTCATGCCTTGATTACATTTAATTTTGGAATTACATGGACTCAAATACATTTTTGAAAACTTAGCCTTTTGAAGGCATTACATGACTTGGGTGCTCCTGCACCACAAGCTATGGTCTCATGGTTTTTTTTCACATCAACATGAACCAGATTTTGTATTATGAAGCTATATTAAGCTTCCACTTTGAAAACCAATGTAGAAATGATACAAAATAATGTTTGAGACTACAAGAAGGCATCAAAATGGCTAGTGTACTAAAATATTCTTATGATTTACAAATAATGTTGATAACTCTACTCAGTTGGCTTCTTTTTTCAAAATCATACAAATTGAACCCTAGCATCAATAGACTCTGTATATCAAGCTACCACAATTCAAGTTACATCAGGCCCATATCAACCGGTGACAATGTTTCCTTAAAACAATAGGAGGAATGACCTATTTCAACATACTACACTAAAACCCTTAAGGGATCGATGCGATTGAACGTAGCTTAGAGTAATTCCGCGTGTTTGGGTGTGAAAGTGGATCATGCCTAGCGTAAACATGCCTACTCGGATGTGTTGGAATAGTATGTTTCATCACACGAGTTGTAGAACAAAAATTGCACCACCTTGCAACTTTCCATCGCATTTGGATACTTTTCCATGAACTGCAAAATTGACACCACAGAAAACCACTCGGTGATAACAAAACCGAGAGGTTATTGCAGAGGGGCCCAACATGATCCCATAGGATTAGATGAGAAGTTTCTAAACATCACGATATCCAAGTAACAACATGTTGAAGTTTGTAGCCATTTTCCACTTTGGACCCTTAAGGGATCGACCGCTGAACGAGCTTTTGAATCGATTTTTAAGGTTTGGGTGTGAAAGAGGACCATAACAGTAGCATAAAATGCCTATTTGAATGTGTTGAATATGCCATTTGGTCACATGAGTTGCGTAACTTAAAATTGCACCGTAACTTTCCACTATTACTTGCATTTGACACTTTTTTCCACTAACTCAAAATTGACACCAAGTGGGAAAACCAATTCTCAGATAATGAAAACTGAGAGAGGTTATTGTAGAGGGGACCAACATGATCTTATAGGATCAGACGATAATTTTATAAGCATCACGGTGTCCGAGTAACCTCATGTTGAAGTTTGCAGCCATTTTGCCCTTTGGACCCTTAAGGGATCGATCTGGTTGAACATAGCTCAGAGCGATTCTGGATGTTTGGGTGGGAAAGAGGACCATGCATAGCATAAAAATTCCTATTTAGACACATTGGAATATTCCATTTGGTCACACGAGTTGCAGAACAAAAATTGCACCACTTTGCAACTTTCCAATGCTTCCATTTGACACTTTTTCCATCAACTAAAAACTGGACACTACTGGAAAACCACTTTGAGATAACGAAAACCGAGAGAGGTTATTGTAGAGGGGCCCAACACGATCCCATAGGATTAGATGAGACATTTCTAAGCATCACGGTGTCCAAGTAACTTTACACCGGGTTTGCAGTAAACTATTTTGCCTCTTTAGACTTCTTAAGGGATCGATCCGATTGAACATAGCTCTGAGTAATTCCAAGATGTTTTGGGGTGTGAAAGACCATTAATAGCATAATAATCTTACTTAGATGCATTGGAATAGTCCATTTGGTCACACGAAGTTGTAGGAAACCAAAGTTGCACCCACTTTGCAACTTTCCACTACTTCCATTTGACACTTTTTCTCTATCAACTCGAAAACTAGACACTACTAAAAAACCACTCTGAGATAATGAAAACTGAGAGAGTTTATTGTAGAGGGGCCCAACATGATCTCATAGGATTAGACCAGAATTTAATAAGCCTCACGGTGTCCGAGTAACCTCATGCTGAAGTTTGCAACCATTTTTCCCTTTGACCCTTACGGATCAATCAGTTGAACGAGTTCTCGAGTGATTCCGTGTGTTTGGGTGTGAAAGAGGACCATGCCTAGCATAAAATTTCTATTTAGATGCTTGGAACAAATTTTGTTTGTCATTAATGAGTTGCAGAGCAAAAATTGCACCACTTTTGCAACTTCTCTAATCGCCTCCATTTGACACTTTTTCCATCAACTTAAACTAGACACTACGGGAAACCACTTTGGAGATAATGAAACTCCAGAGAGGTTATTGTAGAGGGCCCAACATGATCTCGACATAGGATTAACAAGAAGTTTATAAGCATCACTTGTCCGAAAGTAACCCCATGTTGAAGTTTGTAGCCATTTTGCCCCTTTGACCTTTAAGGATCGATCCTATTGAACGAGCTCGAGCGATTCGGGTGGTGTTTGGGTGCGAAAGAGGACCATTCCTAGCATAAAAATTCCTATTCAGATATGTTTGAACAATCTGTTTGGTTACACGAGTTGCAAAACAAAAGTTGCACCACTTTGCAACTTTCCACTGCTTCCATTTGACACTTTTTCCATCAACTGAAAACTGGACACTACGATAAAACCACTCTGAGATAACGAAAACTGAGAGAGGTTATTGTAGAGGGGCCCAACACAATCCCATAGGATCAGACGAGAAGTTTATAAGCCTCATGGTGTTCGATTAACCTCATTTTGAAGTTTTCAGCCATTTTTCCCTTTGTTCCCTTAAGGGATCAATCTGGTTGAACGTAGCTCGGAGCGATTCTGCATGTTAGGGTAGGAAAGAGGACCATTCCTAGCGTAAACATGCAAAGGAAAAGAATAAAAAGAAATAGCTCATCCAAAATAGATGGAAGGCACTTACAGATAGGCATGGCAGTCTCTCAACTTAGTCAATCTTGGTCATACATCTTCACTGGGAGTTCCAAGATACCTATTGCACACAACACCTCTCATGAATATAATTTCTTGAAACTCAAGATGCTCTTATAATTTATATGTCATAGGTGGTCATGATAAGGTTAAATTCAAATGAATAACTTGAAATTTCCTCACCAAGCTTTGCACACACTTTTGTAATGGCTTAAAATCATAATTAAGATTTGTTAAGATCATCAAAATGAGGATGTTGCATTGCTTTTCTACTTGAGATTCTCTTGGATGGCTCATAAATCTGCATTTTATCCAAGGGGAAACCAATCAATGTTTTCCTAGTTACATACAGATACACAAAGTAAAATAAGATGATAGCATTCGCATCAACCAAATTGACATGGATACAAGTATAAATTAATAAGAACCGTTGTGCATATACTTACAAATTAATCCAATGAACTATCTGGGTCTGCTCTACTCTTTATTGTGTCAAGTATTGCCTCATGGTCGATCACGGACCTTCCATTAAGGTCTTGTTCAAAGGTTCAATTCCCATATTTGGTCAAATGAACATTGGATGCCACAACAAGGTTAGAGTAATGAAGAATCTTATGATGTGTGTCAAAGTCCTCAAACAACCAATGTTTAACACTCTTATGTGGGTACCTTTTAAGCCACATTCCAGTAACAACAACCGAGCCCGATGGTATTCAATTTTTTCTTCGACCTATAATTGGGCTTCCAATTTCTTTTGCCCCGGAATAATAAATGACATACTAGACTCTCTTTGTTGTCTCTCATCTCAAGAATAACCTGATAAACATGCCCCCGTGATTTTATATGTGTGGCATATCTCTTGAAATTAGTCAACATTATGAATATAGTACAAAGTAAGATAACAATATGGAATTTCAAATACTAAGCAAGTAGATATATTACCTGGTTGAACTAGATATGATACATGGTCAAAGTCGACTGATGATTCCATTTGTGTTAGTTCCAATGCCATCGAAGGGTGATATGTGTGAAGTGGGCTAAGATAACTTTTCAACCATTTTTCAACCCACTCCCTTGACTCACAATCATTCCAGGCTTGCATTGTACATGAAGAACAAAAGCATGCCATCTTATGTGTATCAATACTCCATGAACCTACATTTGAGCTAAGGAAAGAGTGCAACTCAATTGATCTTGTTAGTGTACAACAATCTTCATATGGTGCAATGTTAGTATCATCCATCAACCAAAAAAATCTACGAACTAAAGACGTACCTTCATTACCTAGACCCATCAAAGCATTACACCACTCAACGATTGATCTTGCATCTTTCAACTGTGCACTGTCTTTATACTTTAACTCTTCTCATGCTAATGCTCTTTTCACGAATGCTCCTGCACCATCATGCTCCCCTTTCCATGCCCAACCTCACAAAAGTTCCACATATGTTGAACACTTGTAGTGAGATGCATCCTACACAACCAGTAGAACATGTGCACATTCTTGAACTGTGTTGCACAGTTATCTAACCATATTATATGCCGACCGTATGCTATGCCCCTCTGAGCCAAATCACTATAGAACATATGGAAGAAACCTTGCATGAACTCTAGAGAATGTGTGTGATCATCACTAATATAAAGTGATACTCCCTCAACACCTTCCCTTTGGTCTTCCTCAGACCATCAGCTACATGAATGAATTATGTGCAATGCAAATATCAAAACCCATGTGGAGTTGTAATAATGTGGATCACACCTCACGTTGTGGCTGTAGAGTCTAGTTCTCTGCAAATTCAACCACTAATACTATGCTGCCAAGTGGAAAGGTGTCCTTGCATAGCTTGAATTGTGTCTCCATCCATCGGGCTCTATGGGTATGCCTTGCATACTCATACACTAGATTCTCACGAAACATGGACATAAAATGATACACTGGAATCTTCTCAACAACCAAATCACACCTTTTTTCTTGAGACCCATCTTTTGTAAGTATGCCACTGTTTTATACTTCCTGAAATATACTAGTTTATGCCCCACCTCATCTGTTCTTTCCATATGTTGACATACTCACATTCGTTGCAAGCCACCACAATGCTTGCATGAACCATCCAAGACTGTTCTCATGTAGAATATTTGGCCATCGTCTATTTGACATAAATTTTTTGAGAACTCTCTTGAAGATTTTGGTGGGGCTTCTATACCACAATCTTGCAAAACATCATTAGTATGAAAATCTAAACATATGGAATGATAAACATCATAATGGTTAGTGAATTCAATATGTAGTCTATAGCAACAAGTAGTGCATGTGTGATTTATCTTGACATAAAAAGGTTTAAGCATTTTAAAGAATCTTTGAGAAATACTAATTTGAGGATAAGAATTTTGAAATTTATGAAAAAATTGGGTTTGAGTCATATCCAAAAATTGCTTTGGATGTGGCTCACGGCTTTGACTACCGATTCTCCTTCTTACGAAATCCCTTTGATTCAGAGATGGCCTTGTATTATTCTTCCAATAATATTCAATTAGTGTTCTCAATGCTTCAACAACTTTTTTATCTTTGTGTGGCAGTCTCCCCGAGAATGCCCATAATTCATTTGAATTGGTGCCCTCAATTCTTTGCTGCCATTGAATGACTTTTGATAAAAAATTTCTACTAATTCCCATTTGTTCACTTGTCTTTTTAATGAAGCGAGATATCTTTGTTTGATAGCTTACCAAAGTCGATGTAATGAAACATCGGGTGACATTACTATCCTTTGAGTGTGAGGTCTTACCCACATTTTCATAAGAATCCATTAGATTCTTCACAATAGTGTTTTCACTTGATGCATTCGATGTTCTCAACCCAAGAGTCTTCATGATGTTTCTACACTTTAAACCCCGCATCATTTGAACAAATAGTTGACATCTTGCGGTCTCATTTAGCATTTCAAAGAACATTTTCCAAATCTTATCAGCATATCTTCTACAAGTGCATTATGGAATCTTACCTTCCATGTGCTGCAAAATATCCTCATCAATATTAATCAAAAGCTTTGGCTTTCTACGCAAAATTCTAGGAGGTGTTCTCTTAGGTACATACATCTCAACATTAGCAATTTCATCAATATTGAATTGAGGTGGGCTAGATTGCATACCTTTGATCGAGGGTGGAATAGAAGACATACCTTGAGGTTCACATGGGGATGATGGCATACCTTGTTCGTGAACACTGAGTGATGATGTACTCTCAACTTCAGATGCGGTGGATGGTGTCCAACCATACTGACTTGTGGTAGATGGTGTCCCTCCATATCCGCGTGTGCTTAATGGTGTCCCTTTGTATTCTCTTGCAGTAGAGGGTGTGTCTCCAACTACGGTATCTGCATCTCCCCTAGCACGACTCTTTCACATTCGTGCCCTTTGTGCTGCCAATTTCTTTTCTCTTTTTGATAGTTGAGGATACTCTACAACTAGATTGTTCTCATCAATTGTTCCCAATTTATGCTTTTCATGATATTCCCTCATCCGTTTTTTCTCTTTATCTCTCAAGGCTTGGAGCTGATCATCTGTTAGTTTTTTCCTTTTAACAATTCATTTCTTCAGCATGACGAATAATTTTACCTGTAAAAAAAGTGCTAAGTTTTCAAATTAACTAATTGAAAGCTTTGGAAGCATACACAAAGAAAGTCCATTGACAACGTAAGCTTGTAACATGACAAACTGGTGTAGGAGCACCTAGGTCATGAAATTTCTTCAAAAGGATAATTTGTTCAATTTGTAATGTTCAAGTAAATATGATGAGTGAAGGTCGTGAAATGATGAATTTCAATGTATTTGCACCATGAACTAGGTCACTAGGTGATAATATTGAAAAGTTTCTTTTTATAACAAAAGTTATCAATTATTGTTAAAATGTAAAATTGCACAAAAGCAAGAAGGTGAAGAGTCTTTTTTGTGGAAGGGAAAGTATGGGTTGATGAAGATGAAGAGGCAGTTATTTCAACTAATTTGGACACCTTTAAAAAGCAGTGTAAGCTCGAGAAAGGTAGATCTTGTATCCCAAAAATCCATAAAAATCAATTAAAAAAACCTCTGCTCAGTTATTTTGGAAACCTTTTCTATTCTTGTTTTTAGGTTGCATAGTGATTCAAGCACTCTAAGATTTGATTCTTGTTAGGGAAAGAGACTTCTTTCATTCTTGAAAGTTGTAGGAATTGTAATTCAAATAATCAAGAATTTGAACTTAGTTTCCTAAGTCTCGGTCCGTGGTTTCCTTAGAATTGTTTTGAGAGTCTAAAAAGCGATTCTTAGTCATTCCACTAATGTAGGGCTAGTAGGTTGGTGGAATGGATCATATTTAGTTTCTTTTCAATGTGAAGATGTGTGTGGCAGGGGTAAATAGAAATAAGAAGTCAGGATACTATTGCATGAACAAAATTCTGAATTTTCTCATTCAAAAAAATGGTATTTTCAAGTAGGGTTTGAGGAAACAACATGTAGAGGAGCTTAGAAATGATTTCAAAATAATTTTCAGACCTAATGAAGCATGTTTCAATTTTTGGGTGGAGTAGTAGAGGTTTTGCAAATGTTTCATTAAAGAAACCCTCATGGTTGGTGTGTTTTCACCCTATAATCAAGTGTTTATTGATCTTGTGTATTGATGGGTGTTTCCCATCTTGAAACTTGTTTATTTGTGAGTTTCTACACATGGCCTAAGATTGTTTGCAGGTTTTTTGGATTAGTGAGTAGTTCTATGATGACTTGCTTTGATAAATTGACCTATTTAAGGGCTTTTACCAGTAGACAGCATGATGGTTCTACTATGTTTTGTGAAATAAGTGTATAAAATTTTATAGTATGTTGAAAAGGATCAAAATATGCCTAACAATCTGTTTTGGGATTGTGTAAATGCTTTATGATAGAAAAGGAATCACCCGATTAGATGGAATGTTGGCCTACTAGAGATATTTGGAATTGTTTGCTAAAAATAGAGAATATGTAGAAACAGCGAAAGGAATGTTGTTAAGTGCTTGGGAGCAGTCTCATTTGTGATGCCACAGTTGTGTCTATGCTTGGTAATGTTTTGAATGTAGATTGTGAAATATTTGATGATTTGGGCATATGTTTCCAATATATGGCAATGGTGTCTTGAATGCAAAGTAGTCAGAGTGTGTCTAAACTAATATATTGGAATATTACAATCAAAACATGATGAAATTGGTATCTTAAAGGTCTGGTGACATTGTTAAACTAATGTTGCTTGTTCTTGTTACAAATGGTGTTTAAGTGAAGATAGGATGATGGATGTGTTGATTTGCGAAAATATATCTCAAATGGTTGGGATAATGTTTGATTGCAGGTCTAAGGAACATAGGTGTTTGATTGTTTTTTCCTTGAAGGGGTAAGTTGAGTTGATGAGTGATTGTTGTATTGTTTATGACAAGAAAAAAGTTGAAAGTCGATTTTAAAAATGGTTTGCTAAATGGAGATGGTGAATTGGATACTGATAGCCTTATAATTTGAAATGAAATAAATGGATTTTGGTTGAATGAAAAGTAGTTTTGGATGAATTTCACAAATTTTGTATAAATTGATCTTCTCCTGATTTGATTTGGGAAGGAAGTTCCCTAAAGAAATGATGTTGTTGAGTGGCTTTTCAATATAATATTGCATCACAAACAAACAATTTGATCAACATGGAATAAGCAAAACAACAAAAATGAAAGAAAATGTACAAAGATTTCACATACCTAAAAAAGAAAAGTTTCAAATGGAGGAGTTCTACCCAATTATGCAGCCTCTGCTTCTTCCTTCCTCAAACTCCTCAAAAATTTGAGTTCTTCAAAAGTTTGTTCCCCACCAAATTTCAATTGTATATCAATTATCATTGTAATTCAAACTTGAATTGATATTATATGTCTCTCAACGTGAAAACTATGCTATTTCATGCAAAGGTGATGGAAAGAACATTCAAAAGGTGGTGGAATCTCAAAATCATGCATGCACACTTCACTCAATCACCAAAAAGCTACTTTTTGTCAGAGCATGCACAAAACTAGGAGAATATGCAGAATATAGGCCGACATCATGGGTATATTGTGATTTTTTACCATTTTTAGTGCAATAAAAAATGTGCTCGCATTATTTAATCCTAAACGGACATATCTCTACTAGTTAATAACATGCTTGCGTTATGATAATTTTTTTTTTTTAAGGTTTAGATGGTACATTTATAACGTAGAGGATTAAGGGTACTAGCGAGAGAGCTAGAGGGAGTGAGAGAGAGATACCTGAGAGAGGGAGATACTTGAGAGAGAGAGAGAGAAGAAGGGAGTGAGAGAGATATAAAGGAGGGAAGGGCTAAGGGTAGAGGGTAGAGGGTAGAGGATTTAAGGGTGAAGATTTTAAGGTTTACAATTAAGGGTAGAGGGGAGAGAGACAAAGGGAGTGACTGAGAGAGAGACACCTAAGAGAGGGAGAGGGGGTAGGAGGGAGAGGGTTGAGAGAGGGAGAGGGGGTGGTAGAGAGAGAGACCTAAGAGAGGGAGATTGAGTAGGAGGAGGGGTAGGAGGGAGAGGGTTGAGAGGAAGAGAGACCTGATAGAGGGAGAGGGTAGGAGGGAGAGGGTTGAGAGAGAGAGAGATACCTAACTGCAGGGAGAGAGAGCAGGGAGGAGAGGGCTGAGAGGAGAGAGAGACCCAACAGAGGGAGAGGGGTAGGAGGGAGGGTTGAGAGAGAGAGAGAGAGACCTAAGAGGAGAGCGAGTATAAGGGAGAGGGGCTTGAGAGGAGAGAGAGAGACCAGGAGAGGGAGAGCAGGTAGGAGGAGAGGGCTGGAGAGAGAGACCTACTAGAGGAGATGGGGTAGGGAGGGAGGGCTGAGAGAGAGAGACTCCAACAGAGGGAGATGGGGTAGGAGGGAGAGGGCTTAGAGAGAGAGAGACCTAACAAAGGGAGAGGGGGTAGGAGGGAGAGGGTTGAGAGAGAGAGAGACCTAAGAGAGGGAGAGGGGGTAGGAGGGAGAGGTTTGAGAGAGAGAGATACATAACAGAGGGAGAGGGGGTAGGAGGGAGAGGGCTGAGAGAGAGAGAGACCTAAGAGAGGGAGAGTGGGTAGGAGGGAGAGGGTTGAGAGAGTGAGATACCTGAGAGGTAGAGTGGGTAGGAGGGAGAGGGTTGAGAGGAGAGAGACCCAAGAGAGGAGAGGGGCAGGAGGGAGAGGTTTGAGAGAGAGAGACATACACAGAGGGAGAGGGGTAGGAGGGAGAGAGGGAGCCGAGAGAGAGAGACCTAACAAAGGAGAGGGGAGGCAGGAGGGAGAGGGCTGGACCACCCTCTCCCACCCTCTCCCACCCTCTCTAACCCTTTCCCACCCTCTCTCACCCTCTCACACCCTCTCCCACCTTCTCCCACCCTCTCCAACACTCTCCCACCTTCTCCCTATTAGCTCTCAAAAACACAGGTTTGAACCACGAAAGGTTGCCAAGATTTCACAATGTTTTAGGGTAACAGACAAGGCCAAATGAATTGAACCTTCTACTCTTCAGGTGCTACCAGACCTAGGCAGGTGTACCTATACGAGTGAGGTAGACTTGACTTGTGCTTATCTCTCTTGAAATGTTTTGCCCACATTGGAAGATGGGAGTGAACAAATAAAACTGGAATTTGGTATAAATTATATAACAACATTAAAATTAAAACCTAATATGTTCAGTTAATAGATGTAAAAAAAAAATGAAACTAAATGATAAAAATATAGAGACTAGTGCCTTATTGGGTATGCGGAGTCAAATGAAATCTTAAATGAATAATTTTTTTTTGGCAGAAACTCAAATTGTTTGGCATATGTTTTAGTTTATAACTTGTATAAATATGCAAGACTATGACTACCAAGTTTTTCTTAATGATCCAGATGAATCTCCCTAATTACTATGATCCATTAAAAGGATTTAATCTTTTCTTGAAAGATCCGATCTATCAACCACATAGATATAGCAAATGTGCACTGACAAACTGAATATAAACTTGTTACATCAATTTAAATAACCAGAAAGCATCAATCTTGGAGACAACTTTAGTAATACTTTCAATGAGCACAATAGAAAATGGACACCAGAAAAATGTCATCACATCAGAAAATCAATTGAAATCTCCATTGTTTCTTAATCATGCATCATAGTCTCAAAAAATTATGTATCCTACTATATTTTTTTTACTCTGTCTCTCCTCTTCGGTGCTATCAAAAATGGGTTTTATATATCAGCCACATGAAAAGTCACGTCCATTTGCATTCACATCTAGGTAGTTATTTCATTCGAGCCTTTACAACTAGTTATCAGACTCCCGTGAAGACATTACACAGTCTTACCGATGTTCAATGTCTCACCAATGATTATTCCTTCAATCGCAAGTATATTGTTGAAACTCTCATCGATGAAAACCATCAATGTGACTTATGGAGTTGGCAGGATGTCCCACAACTCACTTCATGTCTTACCAAAACATCTCCTTAAGTCCACTTTCTGATTGTTGTGACATAGCAATTTTCCTGCCGATGAACCTTCATTCGGTATGATTCACATAGCTCTCACCGAAGAAGCCAGTCTCACCGAACATATTTCCAAGTTTGAATCTTGTCACTGTGACATAGGAGTCGGTAAGACTTCATGACTTCATTCTGATGACAATGACGGGACCCACCTTCAATAGTATCGGCGAGACCAAAAATCTGCTACATGACATTTCACTTACGACTTAAGTCTAGCTGATGTAACCCTTTCTATCCCGATCGATAAAACTCTTATGTGTTCGATATGACTCTCCTCAATAATTATTGTCTCAGTGATAAGTTCACTTTTCTCTTCGATCGGTATGACCTACAATGACTCACTATGACATATAGCGATAACCACTATCTTGCTGATAGATATCCCTTTATCTTATGTTTCCTTATGACTTTTGGAGTCGGGGAGAGGTTTCATAGAATACTTTGTGTCTTACCAAGATACACCCCTTGGTATGTTTTCTAGTCAATGAAACATATTTACTCTCTCACCAATGAAACAATTCGGTGAGACATATGAGTTGACAAGACTAAATAACCTCATCACGAGAGTCATTTCATATAATCCCCTTATGCTTTGTCGGTGAGACCGGGTGCATTCGCTGAGACTTTATTCCGATAACCTTTAGTCTGGCCGATATGTTGTTTTGTGAGCTAGTCGGTGAGACATAATACATTCGGAAAGACCTCACTCTGAAGACTTTTGGTTTGGCTGACACATTTGCTCAGGCACCGATCGGTAAGACAATATGATTTCGCTATGACTCATCCCAATGAAATATTTATCACCGATATGTCATTCTGTCGCCGAAACAATGAACTGTGTCCTGCCGATGGGTGTTTGCATATGAATTCTGATCATTGTGACATCTCTGAAGTCTTGTTGATAGACCTACAATAGATGTATATTAGCAAAAAAAGACCTACAATAGATGTATATTAGCAAAAAAAACATTACGGATTGAGGAGACCCTCACCATCTCACCGTCTCCGTTCCTTCCACTGCTGTGTTCAGAACCACTATCCATGTCCTTCCATGTCCATTCATTTCCTTCCACTCTCTCCCACCTTCTCCATTCTCCACTCTCCACTCTCCACCCTCTGCCACTCGTACCCTCTCACTCTCTCCCACCCTCTTCCACTCTACCCTCTACCCTCTCCCACTCTCTTACTCTCCAGCTCTCTGCCCTCTTCCACTCCACCCTTCCACCCCTCCCATCTCCCACCCTCTCTCCCACCCTCCAAATCTCTCCAACTCTCTCCCACCCTCTCCCATGCTCTCTGACTCTCTTCCACTCTCTTCCACACTCTCCCTGATAGGGAGGCTGCAGGAACTCAATCACACTGTTTTTGGAAGCTGCAGGAAGCAATCACAGTTTCTTGCACTAGGCCTTGTCTTAGACCTCCTTGGTGAAATTTTTGTTCCACCTTAACCTATAGGAATTCTACCTTGTCTAAGTTACCCCGGTTCTCCTGCCAACCTCACTATCTTGACAAATTTTGAATAACCCAACCATTCCTTGGTTCAACGCTTCATTCTCCTTTGGCCCTTAATCTTCCCTAAAGACCAAATAAACTGAACCTTTTTCTAGGTTCTTGCAAGGGTTAGAAAAGGTCACAAAGACTTGAAAATGACTTGTCTAGGGTTCTTAAACAACCACAAGTTTCTATCTTGCCATCGCTTTCACAAAATGCTTTCCTAGGGTTTGAATGGCTAGTAGCCATTGAGCCTCTGAACAGAAGTAAATTGCTTTTCCCTCCTAAACCCACCAAAGGACTTAGGTTCTTGACTTAGGTAATGTGTTTCCCCTATCTACACCTTCAAGATTTCTATGGTTTTAGTCTTGCTCAGGCCGTGTGCTGTCCAAACACCAAATTGGTCAAGCAACTAGGGTTCTAAAATGCTCAGAAACAATTTTAGGACTGGTGAAAAGTTCTCCTCATAAACGGATTGCTGGGCTCTCTTCCTTATCACCATACGTGGCCAAGACCTTCCCCTAAATTATCCAAAAAGAATTTTTCAAAAATATTTTCTGCCCTGCAAGTTATCAACTCTGTACTGCAGCCTTTCCTAGCCGGGCTCTTCACTGGCTTGCCTAGGGCAAGGCGTTTCTTCAATCTCCTGCAACCAAAGAAAACCTAACACCTACCATATGTACAGCTACCATATTTACAAGCATGGAGCCTAGGCACATTTCCCTAAAGGCCATACAATTTGTACGATGGGAAGGCATCCTAGGACTCCATTTTTAAAAATAGCTCGCTACAGGACTGAAAATGACAGAAAACAAAGTATTTACAGATAAAAGAAGGAAAAAGGTATAAAAAGATAGAAATATGGAACTTAAAGCTTATACAATGTAAATACTACATACTACAAACAAGAAGATAGCAGAGCTACGCCATTAAAGTTCAGTTTTTAACACAAAAATGTAGAAAAACTATCTTTGTACGTTTTTTTTTAATTTTCAAAGAAATGTCCCTCGACATAAAAACATATAACCTCTTTCCAAAGTCAAGGCATGCCTTAAATAGGCTTCCAAATAAATTTATATGCTTGGGTCGGGCTTCAAAATGACCTAAAAACAACTTTTGTAAAACCCGCTGTGTTTTCAGACATTTAACAATTTTTGCCAACCTAGCAATATGATGTTGTAAAATTATTTAATACTTGTCACCTTCTTTTCCAAAGTTCAAAAACACCCTAAGCACCTAAAATAATGGTCAAGATGACCTTATGATAGCACAAAAAAATTAAATAACTCAAAAACAAAATA